>JAZHYW010005016.1:0-182716 GCA_037355805.1 Ixodes ricinus
GATGGACGCGGAAACGGGACTGAGTTTGCTTTCTTTCCTATGCGTGTTTGCCTTATCGCACCCTGTGCCGGGGTGGACTGGGCGGCGCTCGTGCGGGCTGGCGCAGGGGACGTTGGAGAAAGAAGACGGGGGGACGGCACGTGGTGGAACGTTCTGTGAGCATTCGAAAATTAGCTTGGCTTGTAAATAGACGTGTTTTTTTTTCTTCCCTCTTTATCCGCGGAGTCCTGTCTGCTTTACTGCCTCCCTTGGCGACCATGAGCTGCTTCCGTCAAGCCGGGTCCCAGCGCTGCCACGAAGAAAGAACATCTTTACTATGCGACAGAAAAAGCAACATAATTATCTTCGCTAACAAAAACAAATCAAGCTATTTTTCATCTACTATGGTGGAGGTTTACTCAAGAAAAGGTTGCTAATTAAACTGTACTTTAAACTTACGGAAAATATTTTTCCACATTTCTTGCAGTAATGAGACGGACTGATCAATCAGCCCGCTATACTGGAAAAATACCTAGTGATTAAGGATCACTATTTTATAGCTAGAGCGATTTAAAACAACTTATTCTAATAACAAAATGACTTAATAATTTTTTTCTTTGACTGATGGACAGAGCGTTATTCCTAGTGGTTGCTGAATTTGGGCTGATGAAAAGCTTCCACGACGATTCCGAAAAATGCATTCGATATTATCCAGATTGTGTTTTTTCGCGAACGAACACTGAGAGTACATTCTGTGCAAGATTTTCCATAAAAAATATGGTTCAATAAAGCTACATTGATATGAGACAGGCGAGATCTGAAATACAAGTTGAACCAACACTCTAAGAAATAGGGGGTGTACACGGGTATCTCTTGTCCCATATGTAACTCCTCAAAACTAAATTTCGTCGTTCTGTCCACTGACGTCAAGCTGGCGATACTAACTTTTACAAACGGCTTGATAGCTGTTGGATATAACGTGCTAAGTAGCTAATGTGCGTATCAAAGACTTAAAAAAATACTGAGGTTTTGCAGCAGGGCCAAAAAACCTTCATTGTCTTAATGTAGCTTTTAATGAGTACATTAGCTATTTTAATGAGTTGTATCGCTCGACTATCAAGCCGCTCGTAAAAGTTGGTATCGCCAGCTCGACGTCAGTGGACAGAACGACGAAATTTAGTTTTGGGGAGTTACATATGGGACAAGGGTGTACCCATGTACACCCCCTATTTCTTAGAGTGAAGAATTGATCTTCAAGAGTTTACTCTTCATTGTCTCCCTCCGAGACATGTTGGTGGTGCGAGTGAAGCGTTACCTGTTATCTAGCTGTTTCAACAGTCGATGCTGTAGGCATGAAGATATTGTCCTGACCTACGCTTTCGCTACACGAGCTCTTGTAAATAGGGGATCAGCACAAAGCGTTGCGCTCCATCTTGTGGCTTCTCCTTCACTCGCACTTACGATAAGACGGAGTGTAGAATATATTTTTACAACGCCTATTCCTGAGGCAGAAAATATCAGGTCCTTGGGATGTGGGCGCCGCGTGGCGTCTGAAAGTCCGCGTAAGAGGACTGCTGATAACGTCCCAGTGAACAAAATGGCAGCGCGCAGAAGACCATCATTAAAATGGTCTCTACGAGGGTCTCTATAGAAAGTTTTGAAAATCTTGTCACTTATCGAATATATTGTTTTCTTAGTATTGCACATTTTGTAAGTATTCTTTCTGTCATTTCGCTGAACGACTCGTCTTTCTAAGCTAATCCCGGAAGCACCGGCACCATTGGATGTCGTGCACACCAGTGAGTTGTGAAAGTATCTTCACAAGTTGGAAATCGCTGTCTTCTCAGTTTGTTTTTCACCATGACGAAAAAGACGAGTCGCATGGTTCGGGATAATAATGCGGTAGAAAACTGAGAGAAAGGAGGAGACGAGAGCTTGCAGGGACGCAAGAACACCGAGCTGTGACTGGAATGGTTAGTGGGTAGACGTACAGCTAGCTGCCTTTCACTCTAGTCGCTCATCGGGCTAACTTGAACGACGAACGCCGGCGTCCCGTGTTCGGAGTTTGCGTTCGAACGGATTAGAACACACGGGTAGAGAGAGAGACAGCTAGCATTGCGTCTATCACTAGTTATAGTAGAGCTCGGCGCTATTGCGCACAACGCCCGCACTCGTCTTGTCGTCCCGATCACTTTCCAACCGCATTGTAAAGCAGACAAGCGAGCAATTTCGTTGAAGTGTCTTAAAGAAATTTGAGTTTGGGGTTGGCAGTGTGGGTCGATGAATTCTCGTGGTGCAGCTAGATTTTCCTCAAACCCGTCCTTGGTGGCCTCTCTTGAAGTGTTCTGAGCACTGCTGGCAGGCAAGCTATGAGGTATCATTGTGCAGTTACAGTTCTTTTGTTTTTCAACGAAATCGTGGCCACATGGCCACTGGTTGAGAAGAAAATAGGACACTATTTTCTTTCCTACACCTCTTGGCCTCTTGACCTTCAGATGAAGGGGAAGACCCGAACTAGCGATTGATGCCTTGTTTCCAAATCATAAGGAATATCCAGGTTTATTCGTCCATAAACTTGCGTTTACCTTACTATAGTCGCAGCTTTGGAATCTCGGTAGAATCTTTCGGCGCCATTCTTCGAGTACCATCTTTTGAGTTTACATCTAATTGTGACACTATGCGTGATTAAACGCTCCTCACAAAAAGGTGTTTGTGAAGAACCGTCATGACACTTGGATAACTAATCCACAACCCCCTCCCCTCCTCCCCCTTTGCGATAGCATGGCATTCGAAGCTAGGGTATCATCCGAAAAGTCTTCCCGCGGCAGCAACGTATCCCTCAATCACAATCTTCAATGGTCAGCTAATGCGCTCGTTGTCTATCAGCGAGATGTAACAATGGGTTTAATATCAGAGGAAAAAAAAACACGTTTGTCTGTGGCGGCGCAACGCCCCAAAAAGATGCGAGAACCGTTCCAGTAATTCCGATTTAAACTACTTCTGAAATCGTAACGTCATCCATAAAAATCCCGTGTTTTGACCTCCATGTCCTAGCAAACGAAGTGACGTGTCGTGATCTTCTGAAATTTACAGCTAAAAGTACTCGGCGTTGTGGTGTAAGATAAAGGCTAGTTTTATTATAGTAAGTTACAGCGCAAGAAGGTAGGGCGAGGGAAAGGAAGGCTGGGGAGGAGGAAGCAGACGGAATGTTGGAGAGGAGAGGGAAAACTTCCTCCTTTCTCCAGCGTTCCGTCTACTTTCTCATTCCCGGCCTTCCTTTCCCTCGACCTACTTCTTGAGTTGCAGCATGCGATAGGAAATATTGAGGCATAGCTGCGCCCGACTTTCTCTTCAACCACAGTTTCTGTTTGCATAATCTCAAACCTTTCGTAGTGATTCGCGTGCTCGTGGATGTTTGGGTGAACGTTTTGGCTCTTGTTATCATGTTGAAGCCGTCTACGAAGGCTGGTGCGATCGTTTTGCGAATGGATGGTGTGGCCATCCGCAACAGGGAACAGCGAAAACATTGTAGGAACCGGAGAATTAGGGGTATTGTCTTTGAAACGTACTCATATTTCGTTAGTAGTGCATGTCCAGACGTTGATATTGCCACCACGACAAACAATCTTGTAACGTCTACCTACATTCCCGCTTTTTTTAAAGATTTTTTTAAAGAAAACAGTGGGAATGTTGGTTTAACATCAAGCCCCCCCATGGCCTAGTCAGGATAACATAGATATGATTCAACATTAATGGGCGTATATTTTCAATAAATGTTAACAAATGTCCCTCTTGGCTCAACCGTGAGAGTTTCTTCGTAAGGGCGATGGGTGTACACAAATTAAGCATTTTGATTGGGTGAAACTGTGCGCGCTCGTTGTCAATTGGGACCATCAAAAAATACGGAAGGTGCTCTTGATGGCTTCTAAAGCTCATTCGCGTCAGTGTCAAGCCATAGGGAAAGCAAGCCCTCCAAAACACGTCTCTTCAAGCAAGCGTGAATGACAAACGCGATGGAGCTCCGCACTCACAGCTGTTGTTTGCTCTTTGGCGGTGGCAGCGGTCGGGAGCAAACGATATTTACTCCGTTTCATCTCATGTCCGAGCACCGCCAACGCCACGAGTCAATGGGGACAATCAAGCCCTCGAAAAGCGCTGGATTAAAGCATTTTCTGTTTGTGTGTGTTTCTATGCGCGTTTTACCACCAACTAGCCCAATCAAGCTCAAAGAATGCGTCGTGACATCGGGTTTTTAGTCACCTGGTTTATGTTTTTGTGGCTACTAGCGCTTGGGCCCGCTCGGAACTAAGAGGAAACGGAGAATAGGCCGTCATTTTCTCGTACGTTAAAGCGCCTCTAATACTTGCTCGAAAAAATAAAAGAGAAAAGAAAAAGTTATTTCGGAGTATTCTTACTCTTTCTCGAAGGCTTGTAGCCCCGAGAAGTTTCAGTGGCGTCCCCTTCGGCGAACCGGGGTGACGCCACGGCCAGGACGTAATATTCCCTCCATCATCCTGCTTGCCTTGCGGAGGCGGTGACGACGTTAGGTCTCAACACGCTCGTTTCTATTACCTTTTTTGTGCGCGTTTTTGGTAGAACGTGTGCATTTTTAATGTGGTTTTCTGAGGCATGGCCCGTAGCTGCGGGCGAAACTTCAACATTTCAGGCATTTCATGCATGGCAGGCAGCGCCCGAATCACATCGAAGCTCGCCGCCCTGGCCTCATTGTTCCCTCCACACAATGAGCAGGCGAACTTACGCGCCGCATAAAGTTTCGTTTCAATTAAGCGGGATGGCTGATTCTAACGAATCCTCTAGCTGGACCACACGATATTTTCTTTTTATCTTCAATACTACGCTCAATCGAAAGGGCACTCAAAGCTTTAGGCCCTTGGCGTAACTGCACTACAGATGCATATGCGCATGTAACGTGATTATGGAGGGTATGGGTGACGTACCCTACACTTTACATCGGTCGTAACCTCAGATATTTTTTTATGTATATCTAGATAATAAGAAGCGCAGAGGAGAAACGCTTTTCATCTTTATTTCTCGTTTTATGCGGGCTCCAAAATTTGGAGTCTCAACTATAGCGAACCGTAATACGTCATTCGTTTTGATATACTGCCCCGCCAATTTGCATTAAAAAAAAAGAAACCGGGAACGTGACGTGCTAGCGACTGGAAGTCGCTCCTGGTATACTTTAGCTCCAGATTAAAATATTTCATTTCGTTTTTTTTCCCCTTCTCCTCACTAGCCCGATGGTTTTCCCCAGCCATAAAATCGTTTTACGAGCACCTCCCTTTTAAAAATGCACGTATTTCTTTCGGCCGTTGCTTTGTAGTGCTTGCTTTTGTGTGTGTCCGCATTCATGGAGCTCGGCTCTTTAATTGTGCGGTCGCATAGCGACGCGGCGCTGCAGCGGGAGCGATGTTATCGTGTGGAACTGGGTACGTGTTCCGGCGCGCCCATTAAACCGCGATCCATCACCCCGTGGTCGGAAGCCCCGCCACAGAGAAGCGAGGGGCGAGAAAAACTCGAGTTTTTCGCGAGGGAGGAAGGGAGGCCGTCCGTCCTGTGTCACTCTGAGACGAGACACCCCGTCTGTTGATTCTTAATAAAGCGGTGCCTGGCAGTGTGTGTGTGTGTTGTTTGCGCTTCGTGAACGTATGTGTGTGCGTCCTCTTGTGTGTGCGTACGTGCGTGCGCACGTATGTTTGTGTTTGCGTGTGTTTGTGAGGGAGCGGCTGTGCACTGCATCTCTTAGGCTGTCTAACACTTCTCGAGTTGTACACGGTGTCTCGAGTGTTGTGGCGAGTTGAAAGAACCGCGCATTCTCGCACGTTCGCTTTTTGGAGGGTTGTTTACGTAAAGCGTGTGGACGCAAAAAAAAAAGAAAGATGCGCTTCTTTTTGTTTGGGGTTGTATAGGAGAGCGCTTGTGCTACAGGTGCCGGTGCCTTCGGTTCCAATTCTGAAGAGTGAAGTGACTTTTCAGGTTGCGGTTGACGACGGATATTTTTTTATGGCGTACTTCGGGAGCTTCTGATTCAGTTTGTTTGAGGAAACGGGATTCACTAAGAAATAATAAAAACAAAAAAACTGACTCATTAAATATAGCAGATTCAGGCACACCTCAAAAGGGGATGGCGGCATAGTGATAGCGTGAAAACAAAAATAAAGATTGCTCTGCTGCAACCTTTATCTCACTAAGGGCGTGCGATTTAAGTCATCTACTTTCATTTCACAAATGTACACAGGCTCGGTCAATTTACCTGTACCTTCTGCACCGCGTACCAAAAAGTGTCGGGCGGTGTAATTCCCGTCGTATGTCAACACGCATACCGGAGCTACGCTGTCCCTGCAGTTTTCTAACACCGGTGTATGAGGGGCAGGTAAATCAAATGAGTCTAGTGCAGAGAATGGCACAGGCGCGTGGGTCATTTTTCAGCAGGATGTGCTGCCTGCAGGAGAACCCGCGCATACGAGTCACTATCCAAAAGTTAAGCGCTCGCGCCCGCGCCTTTGTCTGCACTGCAGATGTTTGTGAGATGGAGTATTGGTGGTGCTGGTAAAGCATTGTACTTGCTCAGCCTGCTCACTATGCCTCGCTGGTAGTAGCAGCTTGCTAACAGGCTATTGTTCAGTGATATCGTTTATGTGAGTTTCGCTCTGACGTATATGGGCGTGGCTCTTTTTTGTTGCTGCGCAGAGTCCGGCCGGGGCTGCGAGTTCCCCGAGCGCTGGCTGGGCATGTGGTTCCAGAAGGGCGCTCACCCGGCCATCTCGATCGAGCGACGCCAGCTCGCCTTCAAGGGCACCTGCGTGGAGACCGACGGAGACATGTTCCTCATCGAAGACAGGTGCGCCTCCTCCCTAGAAGGGTTTCTTATGGTACCTGGAACGCGTCTGCGACTGGTGCGTTGATCGCGTCCCAAGAAGTAGTTTCTCCATTTCCGTCTGATGACGTCACAGATAAGTGTCATGTTGGCGCCGTCCGTGATCCTGGCGGTGGAGGGACCAGACGCCTGGTCAGTTGTAGGTCACTCTCCTGCCAGACAGTCCATGGAAACTTCGGCACTCATGGGTTGGGACTCCGCGACGACAGCGACATTCGCATTCGCTAGTACTTTTTGCCTCGTCTTCTACCGCCATCCGCCATAATCGCGGCCGGCTTCTGTGACGCCATTTATTTCCACTTAGGGAACACTTTTGATGTGTGGGGGAGAAAGGGGGGCGTTAAGACGTACGCTAAACAGACCAGTGGAAGACGCCTTCCGGGAACCAGTAGTTTTGTCGCCCGTGTTAATTTTTAACGGACATTCGAGATAGCTTTACATTTATTTTACTCTGAAATGACGCGAGTTTTGCAGAATGTGAACATTTGCGAATTAACTTAGATGCGTGCCACTGACTGCAAAACTAGTTTTGCGCTACGATATACATGACAGTCCCGCTTTCACTGGACCTTGGATTACGGTGATAGTAATGAAAAACGTAACTACATGCCGTTATGCGTTACTCGCTCGAAACGTTTCTAAGTGCTCGTTACTGAGGTTCAAAAGGAAGGCGTTACTTGAGTTCGAAATGTACCGGGCTACACTGTCGCTACTCTGAATGAGTCGTTTTTCTGAAGCAGTAGCCGTCTTTCGATACTTTGTGGCGTTTCATAATGCATACTTTTTAACGCATTACTGATTATCTTTATTTTATTGTTGGAGCTTTTTTTGCCGATCGCATGACAGGCGCTACTCGCGGTGAAAACCAAATAGGGTAACTTGTGTTGGACACCTTCCTTTCCAGAAGTAACTAAATACCGTTGCTCTTACGTTATAAAATAATAAAAATACCTCACCCGTTCCTTGTCTCAAGAAGTAACTGAGTTGTTATTCTGTTACTGAAAAAGTAGCTAGTAGATAGAAATAACGCTTTCCGTACAAGTATGAATGAATATATCGCTCAGCAGATCGGGTCACGAGCTCGTAACGAACCACTGTTTCCTCAGCATTTTGAAGAATATATTTCTATACATAATACGCGTAAGCAAAACGTGACAACGAAAACAGTGGAAACGGTAAAGGCCAATTCTTGAGCACGAAAGAAAGAGCGATAGAAAGGGGAAAAGAAAAGAAAGCAAAAGGGAAGAGAGGGCCACTACAATAAAACCTGACAACACAAAAAAAAAAGAAGCAAGAAAGATAAGAGTATGAATTTTAATTAGTCCGACTATTTCAAGCATGCTTTTTTAAAATTTTATTATGCTTTTATCCTCGACCGTGTAAAATTAAGGAGAGGGCTTTCAGGCTTGGGACGTACGAGATGTAAAACAGACCCCAAGCGCTTTTATTACCTTTCGCGTTTCAGAATTTGTGTGCGCATCAAATAATTTAATTTAAAACTTTTGGTTCAAGCTGCGTTTGCTCGCGGACTGGGAGTTCCTGATATTTAGAACGGAATTCTTCAGATTGGTGTCAAACGTGCGTGCACCTTGAAACACTCACCCAGGAATTTGACACGCGAATATTCTAGCTGATTCTGTCATTTATTTGATTTATTGATTTCACAATACTGCAGGCCAGTTCTCTTGCCCAAGCAGGAGGAGCAAAATATAAACGCATAAAAAGGCACGTAAGTACAGCAACAGCAGAAAATACGAGACAACAAAACAATACAATCTTAGCCAACAACAATTGTAATATATATATATTGTTAGGAAGAAGACGAAGCGCCCCCCGGCTGGAAGAGTTCGTGCTGGGTGCTCGAGGTCAAGGCAGTTGGCGATCGAACCGTTCTGTAGAGCAGTCTGTTGCCAACCTACTTCCATTAAATCATCCCCATTAAAAGCCCCCTTCAGGTGGTGGAGGTCTTTCCGTTCCCCAACCTCTCACTCGCATCGACCCACCTCAAGTCCTCGGTCTGGAACTCCCGCAGCGGCCGCACCACAGCCAGTATGCCTGAAGAAGGGGACAATGCCCACGGCTCCCCAACTCCGCCAACGGCTGTGGCCACAACCTCAGCGGCACCGCCGCCACACACTCAAGCTGTTAAGAACCGACAACGCGACCCACCGCTCTTCGCTGGTTCATCCGATTCCGACATCCACGACTGGCTTAAGAGCTACGACCGGGCCAGTCAACACAACCGGTGGGACGACTCATTCAAACTAGCGAATGTAGTGTTTCTGAAAGAAATGGCACTTCAATGGTTCGACAACCATGAAGAAGAAATTAACTCCTGGGATGCCTTCAAGACACGCTTCGCCGACGCCTTTGGTAAGCCGGAACAGCGCCGACAGCAGGCGAAAGAAACATTGGCTCGCCGCTACCAGGTTAACACCGAATCATCCCTTGCCTACCATTGAAGACGTCCTCAAGCTGTGTCGCCGCGTTGATGCTCACATGCCAGAGGACGACATGTTAGACAAGAAAATAATCGCACCTTCGTCAAGTCCATGGTCATCTCCCGTAATTCTCGTGAAAAAAGATGATGGCTCCTGGCGGTTCTGCGTCGATTACCGCCGCCTTAACAAAGTCACCAAGAAAGACGTGTACCCGCTACCTCGAATCGACGACACGCTAGACGCTCTTCAGGGCTCATCTTTTTCTCCTCATTAGACCTACGCAGTGGGTATTGGCAAATTCCCGTTTCTGAGGAAGACAAACCAAAAACAGCTTTCGTTACTCCTGACGGCCTATACCAATTTAATGTCATGCCGTTTGGACTGTGCAACGCCCCTGCAACGTTTGAACGCATGATGGACACTTTGCTCCGGGGCCTCACATGGAATATCTGTTTATGCTATCTCGACGACGTTGTTGTTTTTTCAACAACGTTTCACGACCATCTACACCGACTTCGGCAAGTACTAGATTGCTTTCGTAACGCAAACCTCCAGCTGAACTCTAAAAAATGTAAATTCGGAGCTCGAGAAATCAAGGTACTTGGTCATCTGGTCAGTATCGATGGAATTCGTCCTGACCCAAGCAAGATTCAAGCAGTCTCTGAATTTCCAGTTCCTAGAAACTTGAAAGATGTCCGCGCGTTTCTTGGTCTTTGCACATATTTTCGAAAATTCATACCGGCTTTTTCCAACACCGCCGAACCCCTCAACAACTTACTTCGCCTTGGCCAACACTTCCACTGGGACCAAGATCAAATGGAAGCGTTCACCTCTCTAAAAGCGGCCCTAATCTCGGTCCCAATTCTTGGACATTTCTTACCAGGTGCAGATACAGAAATTCGCACAGATGCTAGCGGTCATGGCCTGGGCGCTCTCCTTGCGCAGAACATTCGTAACACCCAGCGTGTGATCGCATATGCTAGCCGCACCCTAACCAAATCTGAACGCAACTACACCATCACCGAACGCGAATGCTTGGCGGTCATATGGGCAATTTCAAAGTTCCGTCCATACCTTTACGGAATTCACTTTCGCATAGTAACCGACCATCATGCCCTTTGCTGGCTGACCGGGCTCAAGGATCCATCTGGTCGCCTGGCACGCTGGTCGCTCAAGATTCAGCAATACGACTTTACAATTGTTTACAAATCCGGAAAACGCCACCTCGACGCAGACGCCTTGTCGCGGTGTCCACTCTCGGCTGATTCTTCCCCTCACGAACCACATACCGAGATTGAACTTTGTGCAGTTTTGGACACTATTGACGTCGCGGATGCTCAACTTTCAGACCAAGAATTACAACCCATTGTTCGTCACCTCCTCGGACCCACCACGCCCTCATCATGGCGCATCCAACGGCGTGCACGTCTTTTCACGCTGCATGATGGGGTTCTTTACCGAAAAAACTACGAACCCCATGGACGCCCTTGGCTTCTGGTCGTGCCTCGGGTGCTTCGAAAAGACATCATCCGCGCCCATCATGATGACCCGACGGCCGGACATCTCGGTTTTAGCAAAACGTACTTCCGCATCCGTGATCGCTATTTTTGGAACGGCATGTCACGCACAATTAACAAATACATTCGAAGTTGCCGCCTTTGCCAAACACAGAAAAGTCGCACGACCAAGACACCCGGTCCTCTTCAATCCATCACACCACCCGAATCCCCGTTCCAACAAATGGGCATCGACTTTTTGGGTCCTTTTCCGATTTCCACCAACAACAACCGCTGGGTTATTGTTGCCGTCGATTACCTCACACGCTATGCAGAAACAACGTGTGTACGCACGGCCACTGCCCAAGACGCCGCAGATTTCTTTCTCCACAGCATTCTACTGCGGCACGGAGCACCCCAAAACATCATCAGTGATCGGGGAACCCCGTTTATTGCCAAGCTAATTGAAGAAGTCTTGCGCCTCACCAACACAATTCACAACGTAACCAGTGCGTACCACCCACAATCAAATGGACTCACCGAACGCCTCAACCGAACATTATCACAAATGATATCCATGTATGTCGACGATCACCACACAAACTGGGATGCCATCATTCCGTACATCACTTACGCCTACAACACTGCGCATCAAGCAACTACAGGATTCTCGCCTTACTATCTTCTATACGCTCGTGAACCCCTTACGCCTCTGGATACGATCTTGCCCTCCCTAAATGACCAGCCCTTGAGCCCCTATGCCACCGACATCGTTGGCCGAGCGGAGGACGCCCGTCGCCTTGCCCGTCTGCACACCCTACGGTCCCAACAAGAGCAGCAACTTCGCTATTCGGAAACCCATGGTCTTGCCTCCTATGAAGTTGGAGACAGGGTTCTTTTAGCCACACCTCTACGCCAGCCGGGAAAGTCAGAAAAACTCCTTCAGAAATACGTCGGACCCTATGTTGTTCTGCGTCGCCTTTCGCCCACAAATTATCAAGTTTCACCACTATCACCCCCCCGAGATCATCGATCTAAATCCACCGACATTGTTCACGTTGCAAGGATGAAACCCTTCCATAGTCCCGATGACGCTACATCAAACTGACTGACACCCAGCCCTCCGCCCGACCGGCGGGAAATGTTAGGAAGAAGACGAAGCGCCCCCGGCTGGAGAGTTCGTGCTGGGTGCTCGAGGTCAAGGCAGTTGGCGATCGAACCGTTCTGTAGAGCAGTCTGTTGCCAACCTACTTCCATTAAATCATCCCCATTAAAAGCCCCTTCAGGATATATATATATATATATATTTATTTATATTTATATAGCAAGTTCTATAACAAGTCTACGGGACACATGTTGGGTGCTCTGCTCCGGGAGCTTTCGCCATGCCAACTTCCCGTGCCAATTGAACAAGTTTCAAATGATGCGCTAATACGTTTTATTACACGCACAAGATATATCTGATTTTTCGTAACTTTCTCACAGCGCTGTATTCGTGACAGTTCACTACAATTTTATTAAGTATGAGGTAGACTATTACCAGCGTAGCTGGTACCCTAAGAGCGCAGATCAAATGAAGCAAGTATCAAATCAAGTGCGCCACGTAAGATTAAACAAAATGCCGTTATGCGTATTACGATAACCAAGTTTAAAACAAAATAGGAGTAAAAAGAGCTATACTTTAAAATAATGCAGTAATTTGTCGTTAATACAGCCCCCGGTAATATGGATATCTCTCTTTACGTACACCAACACACTGTTTTCAAACACTTGCGCAGAAACCGAATTCGTGAGAAGGAAAGCTTCCGCGCATGCGCAGTGCCGGTCGCAGCACCACCAGTGTGGCTTGGCGTCAGAGAGTTCAGTTGGTCTATAGACAACATTTCGGCGACGAACCGGGTATGTACCAGCATTTTTGTCTTGTTATTAAGAACAACTCACTTTAGTTTCGTTCGATTATCTGCACTTCTTGCACCAGTGCAGAAAACTGTTGGACAGTATATTTCCAGGTATCTATCCATCAGCCGGTATGCACCGGTGCTGGATGTGCAACTAAATCTAACGAAGCTATTATGAACGCTCTGTTAGGGGAAAGAACGAGGTGTTTGTAGTATCGAGACTTAACTGTAATATCAAAATTCTACAAACATTTATTTTGTGCACGCTCAATTTTCTCGGAGAAGGTTTGGTAAACTGTTCCTCACCGGATAGTTTGAAAGATTTGATCCTATCTCCAGTGTCGACAGAGCTCTATTTCATTAACATTAAAATAGGTTAATGCGAGGAAATGTCTTGATATACCGCACGCGGCATGTATGACGGGTAAATTTGTCCTCACACTATATTGTTACAGATCCTTTATCCCGCACAGTATATAAAATAAGGCTCCAATATATCTTAAATGAATCTCCATTGGCTAATTATTTTTAGTCATTGTATATGATAAAGGCTTTTGTGTGTTTTCCGATTATCAGCCATTACTTTAGGATTTCTTCAGTTTCTGCAGTACTCGGCATTTTATCACCAATAATATGCTTGCCATCTTGAAGACTAATGTAGTCGTCAGACGTTCAGATTTTTTGTATGTTGTAATATCATAATGTATTTGTTGCGAGTGGTTTTATATGAGTGTCACCTTTAAAACGAAAGGTACCTGCTACCTTCGCTGCGCGCACTGCGGCATCAAGTATGGACATACGGTTGTGATGAGTCGAGGCTAGAGCTGATGAAGACACATGACTATGTGCTTTCTCGGGCAAGCTTTACTCTCCTGTTTTACACTTAGAGTGTGCGGTTTTTATATGTCAGATTTAATCTAGACAAGGGCAGACGGGTAAAGTACAAGACCTGAGTTACGCCGGCACCCTGAGACTAACAGGGTACGTAGCATTGCTCGAACAAAACATGAACGGGTTAGGGTCTTGCGTTCCTAAACCGTAGGCCTTGGTCGGGTGAGCGAAGACGTGATTGTGGTGGTGTTCCGATGAGGCGCGAACGGGCCAGAGTCTCGTGAAACCTGGTTTCTGTAGCAAAGACGAGACTGAGAAACAAACAAACAACAACAACAAAATCTTTGCATATATTCATACAGGTTGACCAGTTTAATTCATATGATGTTATGCGATACATTACATGTAGTCAAACTGGTCTCCTGTATCATACCCGGACCATGTGTTAACATGGACCATATCTGCGCACAGGGTTTCTTGTATTCCTACAGGACTTGCATACTTGCAGGACCTCTTTTCATACAGGCTTACCTGTATACGCACAGGCACTCACGTTCAAAAGGTGGCATACAAGCTACTAGGTGAAACCGCTTATAAGTCTAATCTAGAACCGACAGAGAAAAAAGAGCTTAGCAACAATAAAATGTGCAACGAGATCAAAAACATAAAGATAGTGAAAATAGCTCCCACGTATTTTTCAATTAATGCATTATAAATGAACTGCACGACAAATGTTATATAATGCTTCTTTTCACGGTGCTTATCAAGACATTATAGGGACCATGAAACACTTTTGTACTATTCCTAAATACAACTCAGAATCACTCACTAACGCTAACAACCGAATAAGCTCGCCTTAGTGTTTGTCTAGGCATTGGCAGTCGCCAAATTGGAGAAATATTTTATTAGATATTGTACCGATTTTATAAATTTTATTAGATCGAATGCCCGGCACCGTTCGTCAGTTCAGCGAAGAGTGTAGGAGTCATCGTTTTTTAAAGCACCTGTGTGATTGGCTGGCTTCGTGCGAAAAGTTATTGATGTAACCTCGATAGTAGTTTGCTAGGCCAGTAGAAAGCGGACGCCCTTCTTGGACTGAGGCAGAGAACATCTCGCACGGCAGATTCTTTTGCTTCCAATGGACGGCGCCTAGCTTGTCTACCCAGAGTCCTAGGGACTCTATCTCTGCTCTAGTAAGATGACACTTTTGGAGCTCGAAGTCAGTCTCGCATTCACCAGGCACTCGAACTCATTCTCGAGGTGATGCCAATGTTCAGACCACGACTGAGAAAGTATTGCGGACATCAGCCAGATAGGGTACAGCATAACTCTCTGCATCATTTAGCACGTGAGGAATTATGCGAGAAACGGGGAAAGGTCGTGTTTTTCCAGACCAAACGCCATAACCAACAGTATTAGCTCCGAGAAGTTTGCGTTGGCGCCCCCTAACGGCGAACCGGGGTGACGTCACGGCGAGGACGGAATTTTTCCCCGACTCGTCCCACTTTCGCCCTGTGTGGGCGCTGTGACGACATTAGCTGTCAGCGCGCGCTCTGTTTCTACTTAATTATTTTTATGCGCGTTTTTCGAATGAGGTGTAAATTTTCTGTATGTGGCTTTATTCAGGTATGGCCTGTAGTACTGCAGAACAGAGACTTCAACCAACATTTCTGCCATTGTTGACAGGGCAGGCGACTTGCATGGATCGCAGCTGGTAAATGAAAATGAAGAAGATATGGCTACAATTGTGGGAGCATCACTATAGATTCACCTCTCACGCAATCAATGCTTCTGATGGTCTGAATGAATTGGCAGGTTATGTATACTGTTTCATTTTTATTTGTGTTTGTTGTTAAACAAAAGCGCCGAAGCAGAAAAGTTGCATGGTGCTCGAGCAACATGGTAAGTATAGCCTTTGGCCATGGAGAAGAATCACAACTCCACAGCCCAAGTACATGGGCAAAGTAAAGAAAGAAGGAAACTTTATTTGTAAACATTGCTCGCATCTGACCTTTGCTGGATTCAGAATAGTTTTTCAATGGATTCCACTGGGGTATTGTGGACTTCTTTATATCATGATCATCCCTCAAGTGATGTGCAACAAACGTAAGCGAAGGTGTCAAGCCCACTATTAGTCCTGAAACACTAAAATTGAGATTTAGCTATATCTAATTGTCCTGAAGCTAAAATATTGAAGCTTTTTCACGCAAACTGTTGCCTTCGTAGGCTCCATGGCTTTATGCTACTAGTGCAGCATCTGCCACCTGACAGCCGTTCGAATGCTTGGCTGTTCCTCCCGTTTTCCTCTGTTTTCAGAGGGACCAACTGTAGGAGTTTGGAGGCTAAGGAAGCTTTTGGGGACCTGCAGCAGTGTCTCTTTTGATTGGAAATGGCAGTTCAAACTAAACGGCGTATTTTCCGAATATACAAGGTTATAATAAAGGAAGCATGTGAGGAGAAAAAGTAAAAACATTCCAAATTCCGGTACTAATACTGCGCATATGTTTGTTAGTTCAATATATCTCATACAGGCGACAGGAGAAAATCGGCCGTTTTACTACTACCATGGAATCTAATTCCAGTAATTGTTCATATCCTAAAATAAAACATGCCTGCTTACGTGTATGAGCTATATCATTAGTTCGCGGAGAAGCTACATTTATGTAAAAAAACAATGCTGTTCCCGCGCACTTCAAAGGTCTTCAGACCCCTGGCACCCGTAAAACATCTACCTGAACCAGCGTATGCCGAGTGGCACCGCGCAGAGTCGGGGTCGCGAGCTCAATTCGACTGACCGCCCAGGTTCTTTGATATAAATGAAATGCCATTTGAAATGCTTGCGCAAAGTGGGGACGGGGTGCCTTAATATTCTCCTAACTCATGAACATGCAAGGACAAAATTTCAGTGTCTGACACTACACGCCGCCGCTTCACCGACCCCTCGCACGATTGCCTTGTGCTGTGTGGGCCGAAATGAGTGAGTTCCTCCCCGATAGCGTTCGGGATTTGTAATACAATTATAAAGGTAAAAGTAACACGCACGCTTATAAAAGGAATTGCGGAAGCACTGAGCACGTTGGCATTGGCCTAACCGAGCGTCTTGTACACTGGGTAAGGAAATTCCGCTTCCCGAACTGCTTCCGTCAAACAGCGGCCAAACCAGAAAACCGGGCCAGGGAAGCCAGCCGGATCATGCAAGATCGCGAAACGGAGTCCTTCCCAGAGCGTCCATGGCACACCTCGCCCAAATCAGGGCGCGGCGACCGCAGCAGCGGCCTTGTATTCACTTTCAGGGCTAATAGAAGTGCCCCACCGAGTTCGATGGAGCGGCCCCACAACCTACTGGCTTTCCCCGTCAACGGCGCACAGGCCAGCATGCCCTTGCCAGATGAAGAATGAACACGTACTTCGCTGCAGCAACTTTCTCAATCAGAGCTTCCACATTTTGATAATATACTTCTATTTGCATCCCAATTTAGTGGCGGCGATCAAGGAAAAAACAGCATACGCAGCTTGGCGTGTCCTTGATCGCCTACAGTGTACAGCGACAGGTCGCACAACAGGAAATAAAAGAGTACGGAAAAAGACACATACAAAAGTCAAATAACAATTGTTCAGCAGATATCAAATACAGAAAGAGTAAATGCAACTAATAATCATAAGTATTCATAAAAAATAATAATCGAATTTCTCCAATCGAACAGTTTGTTTGAATCTAATGGTTTAGATTCATAAAACATTTCTAAATTAGTATATTGTATTTTAGCGTTTGTGTGCCATAGTATGTTCTTTGCGTGACCACCTCCCAACACATGGCGCCACGGGTAGGATACACATTATTATTTTTTAGAGACGACCAAGGGCTATTCTAAAGTTTGTATTCCCAGTGACCTCTATCGTTAGGCTAATACTAAGTTTGTAGTGATACAAAGTGTGAACGTTGATGATGTTCAACCTTTTAATAGGTCAGATGTGTGAGACTCAAATGGAATATTTCCTACGACCTTTACTGCTTTCTTGTGTAACCTGGTGCGCCCTTTCAATATTCGTTCGAAATGGTTGTGCCCCAAACTAAATGGAAATAATTTATGTGGGAATAGAACAAGGACATATAAACCATTAACTTGACGATATTGTCCGTTAAAGATATAACGATGATGGCAGTAACATGCCAACACATCGCGACAACCTTTTATATAATGTAGTTAATGTGGTTATCCAATGACATATTATCAGAGAAAATGACGGATAGAGTCTTAAAATATCTTACAATATCAATCTGTTTGAATTTATGCTCAGGTCTTTCGTAGAGGTGACTACTTTATTTGGGAAGAAGAGCACGGCTTTTGATATTTAAATGTTTATTTGAAGTAAATTAATCCTACTCCCCATTTCCAACCCAAAAAGCATAGGTTTGCTTTCTAAAAGAACAAATTAGTATTTTCTGCAGAGAAATATACTTGTGTCGTCTGCATAGTTTACGATTTTGCTTCTGAATTAACATTAATTCTATAATTTACATATATATTGAAGAGAAATGGACAAAATATACTACCCTGCGGTACACCAGAGGAGATAGGTTTTGCGAGCAGAGAACTTTGCATTTTTTAGACGTATCGTATTTATCAGCTGAAAAGCATGCCACCGAAAACCGTTAGTAGTTAATTTCGCTAAAAGGATTTTCTGGTTGAGACAATAAAACGCATTTGAGAAGTCAATAAACTCACCAAGAAGTAGTTTTTTGTTCTTCAAATTTATGAGGAATAAACTTTTTATGGCTGATAGGTCAGCCTCGGTGGGCCTGCGTTTTATGAATCTAAACTTTAAAGTATTAATCAAATTATGCTTGCTTGAAAACCTAGTTAACCGCTTGTAAAGTGTTTATTTTCACGAGCTTAGAAAAAAAACAGGTGATATTGAAATAGGTCGGTAATTCCCCATTTCGTTTACACTTCTTTTTATGCAATAAGAAACCTTCAAAATTTGGGTGTGCGTACGTTTATACGGCCTAGAACTTAGTCTGTCTGAACGGGCGACTTGTCTCCCAGCTGTAGATGATCAATTTAGCCAGTGCATGGTACAACACGCTAGCTTGAAATATTTAACGTTCATCACGCAGTAGTGATACACTACCGTCACGCCGGTACGATGCTCATCCAGATCCAAACGAAACATTGATCTAAAGATGCGCACAAAAAGACAGGGACAGAGAATAGAACACGTAGACAACAGACAAGCGCACTACTCACCGCTCACATGCGTTTGAAGGAAGAAGGAAATAAAGTACAACCGGCGGAATCAGCTAGAGCGAAGGTCACACAGGAACAAAGGTATGGTGGGCTAGAATGGGGTAGGTGTGACGGTCGCGCTTGCGAAGGTGCACTCTGTGATTCAGCGTACGGAACTGTGGTGGGTTATAGCGGGGCGGAGAGGCCATTGATAAGTGGACAGCAGAGCCGCCCTGCACTGCAGGGAATAGAAGGTGAAAAAAGTACATCGAGGGGCTTCATAAGCCCATCATAGCTTCACTGTAGCCTGTCTTTGTTGCATCGAGCTCAATGTGTTGTCTCCAATTTCGTTATGGCTAACAAGGAATAATTCATTGTGCGGCACTTCACGATTGTGATCAACGGTGAAAACATTTTCTTCTTCATTAGTGTTCACTGTGCGGCGGAGTGCCGTTGTGGCGCTGCTGCGGGCATATCGATGCTAACGCTGCGTGCTGAACATCCTTGCCATTTTCTCCCGCTGGACGAAGCGAGCGATTATCACTCCTCCCCATCTAGCCCATCTTAACAAAGGCACAGGAGCTCGAGGGAGCCACTCAAATTTAGCCACGCAAAAAAAATTGTAGAAAAGCTATTTCCTTTTTTGTCGAAGACACAGACGGCGGGTTGACACATCGCTCGCCCATGCTACGGATGTTGAATGCTGCGAAGATTTTCCTGGTGTGTTTTTCATTGTATTTACCTATTATGTTTTTTTTTCTTCTAAGGATGGTGCATACAAGCAGGCTTGACAGTGCAGGAGCAGGTGACCCCTACCACGGTTTTAGAGAGAGATTAAAGACCATGCTACGTAGCCGCCTCGGTGGCTCCGAGGCAAAGCGCTGGCCTTTGGACTCCCAGATCGCGGGTTCGAATCCCGGCCGAGGTGCCCGCAATCTGACGGCTGGCTTATTGCAGAGAGAAGGCACCGGTGAAATGATACCCAGCTTCTGGTTCCGGTTCTGGCACGTAAAACCCCCAAATTTGACTTTTGACGACCTGCTACGATAACACAATCTCTCTTTAGAAATCCACGGTGGAGGGTCACCTCGCTGCACTGTCAATCCTGCTCGTGTACACTATTCCTTAGAATAAAACAAAACAGCAACAATATAATAGTTACATGCAATGAAAAACACATCAGGCAAATCTTCGAAGCATTTAACATCCGTAGCATGGGCGAGCAATGTGTCAACCAGCCGCGCTGTCTTTAACAGTGAAGGGAAATAGCTTTTCTACAATCCTTTTCACATCGATGAGCTCTGAGGGGGCCCTCGAGCTAGTGTGCTCTTGTTAGGGTGTACCAGAATGGGGAGGTATGCCGTCCGGCGGCCGTGAGAGTGTAGCGATGTGCAAGCCCGCCGGTGAGGGCGCTGTGGGAAAGAGCGCGGCCATCCGATGGCTGACAGAGGCCTGGCGGTCGCACCAGAGATAGCTTTATTCGGCGTGAAAATAGTCGTGTTCTTTTTCTGCTTTTGTCTTCTCGGTTGTGAGAAGGAATAAGTTCCATCCTATTTCACACCCCTGTGAAAAAGCGTGACTCTTCGCAAGCGGCAGAAGCATATATTCAAAACGCAAATGCAATTTGGGAGCGGTTAGTCACTTACATAATCTCGCTTCTTTCATTTTTTTTTCCGTTTGGCTGTTATAGAATATATAATTGTCTATTTCACCTTTGAGACCTGCATTAGGAAAGAGAACTTTCAGTAGGATATGATATTCGATGCTTTCCTGTTCACTTTAGTGTCAAAGCTTTTTTAAATATTTTGGCAGCTGTTCATTTTGCAGACATTTAAACATTTAAATACCTAGTTTTTATTCTGAAAATAATACATATTATTTGTGTAGCATACATTAATGAAAGCGAGCGCTTCTCGACTTCTGCATTCTCAGCCAAAGCGTATAGACCAGAAAATGTCTGAATTGATTTCATGTAGTGAGCAGGCATCAGATGAAAATAAACGCCAAGACTGGCAAGATAAATGAAACAACTTCAGCTGCTGTCTTTATTGAAGAGCAATTTGAGGAAATTTGTTCTCTCTGACATGTCACAAAGGTCACTGATTCTTTTTAGAATTTAATTTTCTGCATCAGTTTTTTTTTTTTTTGAAGCAGACGATATAATTTTGCGAACAGAGAGGCGTCGCTCGGCGTCCAAAGCAAGAAATGTTTCTCTTTGCATGTGTTGCAACCCACGCTACACCCTGGCACAAAACAGCACCGTTCCGTTTTTTTCTTCGCCATATTTGACATCGTTCTAAGTCCCTTGTCTCTTCGGCACAGCTAGCAGCTACACAATATTGAATCGCGTCACACACAACTCAAGACCGGAATAAAAAAACCACACCATCACGCCCTAATCCAGCCTCGCTAAACGCTACCTGATCGGCTTCCTGGCCCCACTGCGACTGGCAGCGCCACTCCAGGCCCCTGCGGCTGAATTGGGTCACACAATACGTAACTCTCATGGAGAGGCCGATGCGGTCGGCACGCCTCCTAGTTCTAGTACACCCTACCCTCGTTTACGTGTGACCATCGCTCGAGCTGATTCCGCCGATTGTACTCTTTCTTTCCTTCGTCCTTCAAATACGTGTGAGCTTGTGAGTGTACGTTTGTCAGTTGTCTACGTGTTTTTCTTCTTAGTCCTTGTCTTTTTGTGTGCATCTTTAACCATGTTTAATCAATACAACTCGCCCAATTATCCCCTTACGAACTTAGCTATCTGCATTTGTTTCGAAAATACGCTTCGTGGCTAAAGAAAAAATAAACTATATGGGATAGCGCTGGTGCTGTGAAAGTGAACAAGATGCCTTACCGGTCTTATCTGGACACCGTCCGCGTCACAGCATGCACTATTCTTTAGTTGCAAATTTACGGATCTTACTTCTAGTTCGACCCGAGGCTCTAAAAATGTAATCATTGTTTTTTTATCGCTAAAAACTGCAGAATTAGTGATGTCAACATTACTCACAGTATTGAACAAAAATTTTTGTTAAAGGCATTTGCTAAAGAACGTCCAGTAAGTTCAGTGCCGTAATATACATTTTTTTTCAATAGAGTCGGAGGGACGTTTACGATTAATATGTTTGGCTCTTTCCACATGACGTCCGTACGTCCCTGGGCTGCATTGAACGCATCACTATAATAACTTTCTCTGGCATGCCTGAATTCTGTAGTTAAACTATTGCGATACAATTTAAATTGCTTGATATCTTTCTGGTCTCTAGATTTGGCTATACAAAACATTTTTGGTTCGAATTTTGTAGAAAAAGTTCGGAGTAATCCATGTTTTTCCTATGCGTTTTGTTGTTTTTACAAGCTTAAAGAGAAATATGCATTATATAGTTCAAGAAATAGCTCCATAAATGCGTCGGCAGTATCTTCTTGGAGTACCTACCTATTCCAGTTTACTTTTGAAACGGCGATTTGAAAACGATCCAGTTGATCGGGAGTTATCTTTTTGAGCATTACACGCTGGGTTTTGTTAATTTTTATTTGAATACTTCTGCGGCAATAAATATTGGGAGGTGGTCACTTAAGTCATATCCAATGACACCGGCTTTTATACAAGCAGTCGGGCAATTTCATATAAACAAATTGATCACAGTTTCTGAATGACATGCGACGCGCGTGGGTTCACTGATAACATTTGTACAACCATTGGTACTGATTATCAAGTCATAAGTACTTTTAGCAGTGGTATTTACAGACATATCAATGTTAAAATTTCCAACGCAAACAAACGTCCACTTTTCCTTAGCAACAAACGCTAAAAATAAAAGAAATTGAAGAAAGCTTTTATATTGCTTTTGTTGGCGGTCGGTAGATGACAACATAAATGTTCTGATTGCTACGTATACGTAAGGTTTCGTAATCATGAGTATTACTGTAATCACGAGTAGTGAGTAATCATGAGTAATGTAATCATTCATAAGTCCACACAATATTTTGCCAGAATAGACAAACCGCCACCATGTTTCGCAGTGTAATTAACTGTAAAAAGAGCAATGCGAAGGCAATCTGAAGACATCTGCCTCATGCTTATACCACGTTTCTGTTAGCTTTATAACTTGGAATGAAAATTCAAACTGATCGAAAAGCAACTCTAGGTCGACAGCTTTATTTGTCGCGGACTGCACCTTTAGATGAAAACATGTGCATGAAATATAATTTTACTTAGGTAACTTTTCAAACTTTGCGGGAGCATAAAAATAAAACCGATCATTGCAAAAAAAACAAAAAACAGCCTTCTAGGAAGTGCAGTGTTATTTCATCTTTTACAAGGTCATCGTCGTGTTAAATTCTAGTAGCCGTGTTTTTTATTGCTATCTCATGTAAGAGCATCCCTCCTTCTAGTGCCAGGCGAACTTGTAACGGAGGTATTTAATCTTCATTCTAAGATCATAAAAAAACAAAAAACGTTTGTTTGATGAGGGTATGTTCTTTTGTGGATAAATCGCTTTCTGCACCTGCACCACTTCTCAGCTTCAGTCTGTTTTTGAGCCACGTGTTAGGTTCGTTTCGGTTGATAAAGCGGACAATCAGAATGGGCGTTTCCTTTTAAATGGCTGGAACACGGTGAACTGCCTCTACACTGTCTGTAGTTATAGTCTTGGCGCTTCTATTCTATCAGCAACTTCATTCAGTTTTTTAGCAGTTTTTCATTCGGGGTTTCGACTTGTCCGTGCACCTCGAGATTGTTTGCTCGCCCGTATACTGCTCAAGCTTATTGCTCTCTTTTTAGTTGAGCAGTTTCATCATTCTTTCCTTCGTTCTCTAGTTAAATTACCCTCTTTTTTAGGCTTTTCATACTATTTTCGGGTTCCTCCATTTTTTAGTACTTTGTCGTATCGTGGGACATATTTTGAACTGACTTTTTGTTATGCATCACTTTGTCACTTCATCGCTACCAGCTCATGAACCTGGACTTTTCAGTGGTGTCAAGCACTGTCTAGCATATCTTCATGTAAGTTTGATCACAGCTGTGTTTTAGCATGTCAGGCTTACTCATCTTTAGTCTGTTTATTATCTTTAGACGGCCTATCGTCCCGTGTGTTCCTAATGTTTGCTTTCGCTTCCCGACATGTTTGGCATCTCCGTGTTTTTTTTTAAACCAGTCTTTTTTACTTAAAGAGCGGTCTAACCGACGCCTCAACAGGTTCCACGGTGGTAATTGAAATGACGTTCGTTTCATTTCAGATTAACGTCGTCTTCATCAATACTTGTTTTGCAGTGCAAGCAGTTTTCACCTCGATCGCTATTTTTGTGCACTGCAGTAGAACGCTTAGCGGCCGCCGTCAGCGACAGGGATGTAAGTCTTCAAAAAAGTTATGACACCTCTGCCTATCTGCGGAGTGAGGTGATAAGTGTCCGTTCTGCAGATAGTCCCGTCGCTGATTGCTCCTGCCGATGCCACGCTGCCTTTTTTGTAGGCGTCTGGTACGCCGGCGACATCTCAGTTGCAGCCGTATCGATGTCGCGGGCACTTGCTGTTTGCGGCATTTGCTTGCCCTTGACTGGATTGCGCGAGATCAGCGTTGGCTGGCTTTGATAAATCATGCTTTCGATGACGGGTAGTAGACTATGCAAAGCTGAGGTAATAAGTGTTCGTCCTCCAGATAGCGCCGTCGCTGACTGCCGCTGTCGATGCCACGCCGCCTTTTAGTAGCGTCTGACGCGCCGGTGGCGTCTTAGCCGCCGGCGCATCGATGTCGCAAACTATTGCTGCTTGTGGTCTTTGCTTGCCCTTGGTTGGATTACGCGAGATCAGCGTTGGCCGTCCTTGTAAGTCATGCTTTCGATGATGGGTGCTAGAATCTGTAAAGTGAGGTGATAAGTGTCCGCCTTACAGAAAGCCCCGTTGCTGACTGGCGGATTCAGAGGGATCGGGAAAACCTGCATCTTATAGCCGCGTCCCACTACAGCGACAAGACACCAACAAACGACAGCGACACACGACAACGAGCGACAAACGACACCGGCAAACAGCCTGTTTGTCGGAATCCGCCGTCCCACCTGCACTCTAAAAAAGGGTGTATTATAGACCCTTTGTCCCGATATAAGACACACCAAAACTTCAGTTGGACGTACGGCGCACTGATGTCGATCTGACGGTACTAACTTTCACGAGAGGCTTGATAGCCGTGTGGTACAACTTATTAAAATAGCTAATGTACGTGTTATTGACTGCAAAAAAAAAATAATTCGGGTTTTCTTGGCTTTACTGCAAAACCTCAGTGTTTTCTTTCTGTGGTTATTGATACGTACTTTCGCTATTTAAAAAGTTATATCGCACCGTTATCAAGCCCCTCGTAAAGTTTGGGCCGTCTGTTCGACTATAGTGCGCTGTACGTCGAACTGAAGTTTTGGGTGTATTATATGGGACAAAAGGGTGTAAGGTGATACCCTTTTTTGTAGAGTGTGGAGGACACGACGCAGAATACGGGGACAATGAAACTTGTTTCCTAGCGGGACTGAAGTTGTCAACAAAACAGTTCAAAATACACAGACAAACAGAGCTATGGCGACGCAGTTTTCGTGTTCCGCTTTTTGGGCAAAAACACGCAGGAACACACGGTGAAAGTGGAGAAGGTTACTTTTATCTTAATTAAAGCTTCTGCTGATCTTCATTTGCCATTGGCGACTTTCCATAATCCATCGTGACAATCAACACCTAACTCTTTCCGAACTAGAATTCCCGAATCATTCATTATATTGGAGTCGTTCGAGGCATTCGAGGTGAGCGCCACGGAAGTTCAGGCCAATCTGGAGGACGTTTATATCCAAATGATCGAGGACAGGCATTTTTTGGGGGCATACGGCACTACGATTATCACAGAACGTGATGACAAGTCTCTCGCTTGCCGGAATGGCTTGCCGGAACGTCGTGCCCTACTTCGTGGCGAGCGGTCTTACTCTGGTCAGTTCTCGAACGTCGGTGTATCCATCCTGATGCAGGGGCGTAGACCTCGGAGTCTTGAAGCACCACCTCGCACCAGGTTTGCCAGGCACAGCAAATTCCCTTTCTCAACACGACCTCCAGCAAGCAAGTCACGACCACTGCGAGCAATCGGGGGAAGGGAACTGCGGGAACGATCAGTGGCCGCCAAGGCCTTCTCTAGGTCGAGCGTCGGAGCGAGCCACGGGAGGAATGGGAGGAAGGATAGAAGGATGGGAAGAGATGCAACAGAGGGTACAAGCGGGCGAGGAGGATAAGTTCGTCTCCGAGAGATGTTCCTCGGTGGACTGCTTGCTACGCTTCAAGTCCAAGGACAAACAAGAACTTGTCCGTCGTCGATCGTTTGTCGGCGCTTGTCGGCGTTTGTCGGGGGTGTTGGTCGTTACAGTGGGACTGCATCAGCGACACGAGACTTTGTGGTGTCGCCGGACAAATATCGGTGTTTGTCGCTCGAGTGGGACGATTCTATTAGTGAGTTAAGTTGACAATAGTCAACGCAAGGTCGCGTTTTTGTTTTCATGGCACTTTACACGCACACACACGCGTATTTGCAAAATGCAGAAGGTAGACGCGTTGGCAACGGCGGGCTCGCTGGATTGGCTGATTTCTGAAGATTATGGTACTACGTCATACCTAGCAATGCCTGTGCGCCCGGACGCGTGCAACAGGTCGCCCTCTTCGGAAGCGCATTGGGGGACGGCGGGAGTATAACTGGAGCGCTTAGTAACGCCCCCCCCCCGCCCCTTTTACGCCGCTTTGCGGCGACATTCTGCGTACGACTCATTAAATAATAAACCCACCTGGCATCCGTAGACCAGCGCGCGAAGCGGCGGGCGGGGGGGGGGGGAGGGAGGAGTTAACACGAGCCCGCCGTCTCCCCACTGCTCTTCCGAAAGGTCGAAAAGTGCGACCTCGTTGAGTGCGTCCGGGAGTACACGCGTTGCTAGGTATGGCGTAGTAGCGTCAACTTCTAAAACCAGTCAATCCAGCGCGCTCGCCGTTGCTCACGCATCTACCTCCTGCATATTACAAATACGCACCCGGTACGAAGCGGAATAACTCCTTCTACTCATCGAGAAGTGCACAACGATCTTGGAGTCGTTTCGTCCGATATCGCACCTCTGTTGTGGAGCGAACAATTGCCCTGGGTCATAGGGATGCCTGTAAGCTGCTGACTTCTGGTACCACAACGGAAACCTCTTCTGGTTCATTCACGCTGATGTTAACAACAGCAGTACGCTCAACGAAATGGTTCGTGATATTAGAGTGAATGAAGTTTACCTCCTTCCGCTTTCCTGGTGACGTCACGACATAATTTGTGTCAGACCACTTGTGTTGAACGACCATTGGTCTATGCCAGCAACCTCAAGTTTGTGATCCTTGGAAGGTCGGAGGATTACCGCTTTGTCACCTCACTTGGATGAACGTTTTCTTGCCGTCCTGTCATAGTACGTTTTCGCCCCATTTTGAAACTTCAGACATGTTGACTCGTACGAGCTCTTGAGTTTCATGCAAGCGTTTCAGTAGGTAAAGCATGTACTCCACTACCGTATTGTCGGTGAATCTTTATTCCCACTTCTTTTTAAACAGGGTCACGAACTCGACCGGTAACCCAGTGGCGTCATGTACAACTGACCGCAACGCGAACAGAATTGCTGGCAGTGCGGGCGTCCTGCTCTGCTTCTTTTTTCGTAGCAAAGAGAGCACACAATGCGCTTCACCACCGAGTGCAAATTTTTCACCGAGTTACTCTGAGGATGGTAGACTTAGACCGAGATATAATAAAATGTAATACCATACTTCACCAGGAAAGTTGCAGCGTGCGCGCTTGTAAACACTGAACCCTGAAAAGCTGTAATTCTGCAGGAAAACCAACCCTAGAAGACGGACACAAGTGCGCTCACAATTTCCGTGCAAAGCTCAATTCTTTTGAGGGAACCGCCTCAGGAAACTTGGACGCTGGGCAGATTAGAGTGAAAAGATACGTGTTCCCCAAAGAAGTCATGGGAATAGGTCCCACAATAACAACGACCTGGCTGCGTAAAGGCTCTGTAATCAGTGCCTTTACGAAGGCAACCTTCTCCGTTTTGCATTTTTTATTTCAGCCACTGACAGCTCTAAAAAACGCAGGACATGAAGATTCCCGCACATCTTCTTATCGTTGCTCACCCAGTGGGTTTGCGGCATGCGCCAACAAGAACACCAAGGGTCGAATCACCAAATAACGCCGTGATTTTCAAAATCTGTCGGTGACCATAGAAAAAAGAAACATACAAAACTTGTTCGCTATTCAAAATAACTTAGGTTAAAGTATAGTTCCGGAAGTCCGCGTAAGCACGCAGCCTCTGACCTGAGGTGGTATTTCCGGCACGACGTGGGCGGGCGAAGACCCCCCCCGCCCTCTCAAGTTTCACTATGAACCAGCCACGGCTTTTTTTTTTGCGTTTTACTTTATAAACTGGAATGACTCTATTTAGACAGCCGCGGGAAAAGGGGGCTCCGACGTGAAAGATGTAAGGTGAAATTTGATAGAGGTCGCTACCGTTTTCTGACCAGTACAATTGTCTCGTTGGGGCACGTTTCCGAATATGCCTGTACGGAGCTTGTACGTAGTTTCACTACTGCTGAAGTTTCAGTAGTTAACAGTTTTTGAGAGTTAGTTACTTTCTATTACATTTTAGTTCTGTATAGTAATCTACTTTAATTACTTTTCCGAGCTGCAAATTACAAATACGTAGCTGGTACTGCAACAACTCAAAACTGATAGCGTACAGAGAGCTGTGCAGGAGGGGGGTGGCGGAGGCAGCAACAACCCTGCTCACGCTACAGCAGTCGCAGTGAGGCCCAGTAAATGCGGGATTAGTGTCGAAGACTGACATTTCTTTGTGTCCCGAAGCTCAAAGAGACTCGACGTATTTAAAGAAAGGGTTTTCCCCGCTTCTCCTCGACGTAGGAGCTCTCGCCCACTACAGGAGGTGTACACACTGCAGCCTCGCTCAAAGGAATCAACAAAATGCAGCACCCGCTCTGAAGCTCATCTGGTGCTCCCGTAGTTTGTGCTGCACATGAAGGATCGCGTGCTAA
The DNA here is from genome assembly GCA_037355805.1 of Ixodes ricinus. Classification (NCBI taxonomy): domain Eukaryota; kingdom Metazoa; phylum Arthropoda; class Arachnida; order Ixodida; family Ixodidae; genus Ixodes; species Ixodes ricinus. The sequence goes on from JAZHYW010005016.1 coordinate 28,853, forward strand.
AGGGCAACGCAAGGGTGACCTCTTTGCGTTGCCTTTCCTTCCAAAACTCGGCATATGCACATCGTCCAAGATTCGAAGATCGTTCGAGAAGCTTAATAATTCCGCCAACGTACACCCCCCCCCTTTTTTTTCCGTAAAAAAAGAAGAAAAGTTGAATTGGGAAGTATTTTAAGAACATAGTACTTAAAGCACTATTTCAAGTAGGATGAGAAAACTTATACTTTACTTGAAGTACATTCTCTGAGCATGAAATTGTACTTTGCTAAAGTATATTATTTGGGAATTTCTGAAGAAGTAAAATTCTCGACTTTAAAGTATATTCTCTAAATATGGAAACAAAAAATGGCGTATCGTCATCTCGATGGCGAAAAATTTCGATGGCACAAAATGGAGTAACGTCATACAAAAAAACTGAAATCTTAAAAAAAAAACACGTCTTACCTGGGTGCATTCATATGCATGCACCGTCGTTTGTATTTTGTTGCTTCATGCCAACATCATATTTAGACGGGTTGCGTATTGTATATCTGGCAGTTTGCGAAGAGGTAGGAGTTCCGAAAGTTGACCGGATCGTCCAGCAAGGCTTTTCGCTTAACAACGCTTATTTTTAGTTACACTAAATAGCGAGTAGTACAGGTAGTATTTCAGTACTAATATGGTCCCTGGAGCGTGACTCCGGCCGACTGATGTGCTTAGCGTCCTATCTGCCCATACATCAAAACGTTTCCCGAAGTGGCAACGTATGACGTCACCGAAGCCGGAGTGTCATGCTCTCGAATATCGCTATTCTGATGGTTGGTCGTAGAAATGCTGGCGAAAAACCACGAGCTGACGCGAGTGTCGCTGCCATCGCGGCATCCCAACTTCTGACTGCCGAAGCTTCCGTGGACTGTCACTCTGGGGAGCGGCCTGCAGCAGAACAGGCGTCTGCCACATCAACCACCGCTGCTGGGACACCGCCAGGATCGCGGCCGGTGACGGCATGACCCTTCTATGACGTCATCAGGCGGAAATCCAGATAGCACTTTTTTGGACGTGGTAAACACATCAGTCGGGGATACGTTCCAGACACTATTGTACTAGTAAAAAGGAGCGTAGGAAAGAGTCTTCACGAAACAAATAAAATGGGGAATTTTTTTTTACTAAATTTCGTTTCACTTTTTAAATTTTTCAAGATGAATTTGTCAAAATTTTATTTGAAACCGGAGAATTCGATTTTATTCTATAAAATTTTCAGACTTAGAGGACTTCAAATTTTTTAAATTTAAATTAGAAATCCAAAAGCGTTTCAAACATAAATCTGTTATAATTTGGAAAGCTACCAATTTTTAGAACTTGAGACGTAAAAAAATTCAAACCTTCTAACGCGAACTTTCAGAAAACTGTTATATATATTTGAACTTTTGAAGTTTGAACCTCAGCGTGGTTTAAAAGCTGAGAACTTTCCGGTTTTGAACCTTAACGAGGTTCCAAATTTTTATAACCTTTCGAACTCGAACCTTAGCAGTTTCGCGAAATTCATAGCTGTAACTTGGAGTATCTTAATTGTTCAAAAATTGCAGTCCTTTGAAAGCTGTCGGTGAATATAAGCACATTGGTTTCATAATCACGAATACCAGGTACATTGGTTTCATAATCACATCAAATTTCGGTAAAAAGAGTAATGTGGTTGCATAATGAAAAAAAAGGAAGGGTTGTGGAAAACAGCCAAATCTCAAGACACAGGAGGCTGAATATAGTTACATTCTGTAATACCCATACGTTGAATGGTAGCCAAACTCAAGGACGGCAATCGATCAAATTGAAAGAGCTGGAAAATATATGTCTACACAGAATATAAAAGGAAACGTTATGTTAACAGATTATACAATTTGTCAAAAATAGCTCCTATTGAAACTCGTCTCCAAATGGATCGTCTGAAGCCCCTAGAGAACTGGGTGCTTATCTTTTTGCCGATCGCATTCAATTTTAAGCAAGCTGGAAAACGCGTAATAAACGGTCAAACAAAATTGATGTTCCCTGTTGCCGGACTGATGGTTATAAAATACTTCTTGTGGGAGTTACACGGGGTTCAGCAATCAATGTTTTGTATTTCAGGTAAAGCGTGTTTTATTTTAAAGGGCCAGGCACAGATATTGAATTGGAAAGTATTTGATTTTACACAATCTTGCTGTCACTTAGTGGAACCCATGCGATGGTATCAGAATCCTGATATCATCGCATGTAACGCCACTAACCAAGAGGCTTGTGATTTTGATGCAATTAAATGGAAAGGTGCAGCAGAGCTCGACAAGAATTACAAAAATAATCTCTGGAGAAGTGGAACAAGAGGGACAAAGCACGAACAAATATATCAAAGCACAGCTAGCTGACTGGTGCGCGACCGAAAAAATCTGCCTGGTCCTGGTTAGCTCAGTTGGTAGAGCGCTCTCCACTGGAAATGGAGAGGTCCCTGGTTCGATACCAGGACAAGGCGGATTTGTTCGTCTCGAACCAGTCACCTAGCTGTCTTTGGAGATTTGTGTTTGTCCTTTGTCTCCCATGTTTCCCTTCTCCGGGGATTATTTTTGCGAAGAATCTTCTTTGCTGAAGAGTAATTCCAACGATAAAAACTTTAAGTTGTCTTTCATTCTCTCCTTTCTGAAAACCTAATGATGTAGTAACGGTAATCGCAGTGCCGACGTAGTTATCGGAATTACTCCATGCAAGGGATATTTCAATGTAGCTCCTATAATTGAGCGAGCACAATGTGAGCACTATTAGGTCTTCCGACAATTGTCTCGACGAACTTTCAGGTAGTGGTTCGTATCCAATCACTGCAATGACGAGAATAGCTGAACCCTGACAATATTTGGAACTCAAGGCGTGCTTCGCTTTGCAAACCCCAGTGCGTGGACATAAAGAACACGGCATATAACTGGCACCAGATTACGTGGCCGCTTGTACTGGTTGGAAGTTGAGGGGTGATCTCTGCTCGTTTTCCCCAATCTTTATGATAACTTAAAAATGACGTGTGTCTCTTAGGTTTTGAGCATCAACAATTGATGATATGTGGTATCTGCTGAATATACAGGAGTCGTTGCATCGCCCTTCTAAGATAGCTTTCATATCCACCCCAATGGTCCCAAGGGACAGAGCTGGCCTACGGAACACCAGGCGGCTGGTTTGAATCCCAGCTGAGGGGTCCGCAATCTGGCGAAGGCATGTTGCAGCGAAATCTGCCACGTCACTGGGATTCCCGCTACACGTCAAAACATCCCCCAAAACATGGAAGTTAATCTTGAGTCCTTCGCTAAGGCGTGCTAGATGCCCTTCGTTCGTTTGGCCCGTAAACGTAAACCCCACATTCGACTCAAAATAGCTCCCTACTTGTCACAGGCAGGAAGCCTGGTTGCTTTCTACTTTCTCTTTCATTACTTTCCAATTCCCCTGATCTCAAAAACAAACTCTCGCGAGTAATACATTCCAACAATACTGACCCTGGTCGTTAAGGGATCCTGTCCACACACTCTAGTCTCCTCAACAACTAATGCAATATTGTTTGACTGCTTCTTTAGTGTATTCCCTACATCTTCTTGTCTGCCAAACGGGGGCCATTCTTCTTCGTTCCAGCATAACTTGGCAAAATGAAACGCAGCGATCCCTTGAGCGAATTAGAGTGACAGAGCAAAGTAAGTGACGACTCTCGCAGGGTACATGCAGGCGGACATTACGCCTCTATCGCCTCACTCCTGCACCGCGATTGACTTGATGGATTTAGATGTTCAACCGTTTCTCAAGTTATGCTGAAATAAAGTTTAAATTGACAAAAACATGCAAACTGGGCGTTGAATCTGAGCAGATTGCAATAAACCCTCTCAAGAGTTCATTAGGCATTACTGACGCTCGCCATTTCTTTGGCACTGTCGGCTGCGCTCGTTTTCGACACGAGTAGAGCCGAGTTCACGCCGAACCTAACGCCCCTCGCGTCCAATACATGCTCAGAGTGAGTGCCCAAACAGTGGCGGGCTCAAATAATGGACACAGCCGCTACTAGCGCCAGTCTTGAGTAATATCTATCTATCAAAGTGTGACAGAGCGATCGAACAAGTGTTGAAAGACGATGTTGTCCGCATTTTCAGATACGTGGATGATTATTTGGTGTTGTTTCGTCCACGGGAAGCGTCCCAAAAAGTTGATTTTGTATCGAAAATGTTAGGAGCATTTAGGGCCTGCTCCGCGGGGTTAGACTTTACAAAGGAGGATCCTGTAAATAGTAACTTGCAATTTCTGGACCTTACGTTGTCGCTTCAGCCATCACATGTATGCTGGTGTTATGCTCCCAGATCAAAAAAGTGTCTGCTCCCTTACAGTTCCAACCATTCTAAAGTGGTTAAAAGAGGTATAGTTTTTACCTGTCTCCGCGCATCCTTGGCGAAGTCTTGCCCACACAAGATGGTGGAGGGTTTTACATCCCAGGTGAACAGGCTGAAGAGGGTGGGCTATCCATCAGCCCTCCTTACAGGAGTGGGTGAATCACTGCTGCAAAGGCTTCGGGGGACTGCTGTGGTCCCAAAGAAGTGCAAGCCGAGAGTGAGACCGGTAGTGGTGCCCTATATACACAAGGTCAGCCACAGGATTAAGAAGGTGGCGGCAAGACACCAAGTCCCGGTTCTTTTCTCCGCTCCCAAGAAACTGGAGAAGTTGTGTGGTAGAATTGATAGGGGAGCAGCACACGCAGCGCGATGCGAAAAGAAGCATAAAAAGCCGTTTGTAGCGTGCGAAGTGGGAATTGTGTATAGCATACCGCTATCGTGTGGCAAGCAGTATATCGGACAGTCCGGTAGATGCGTCAACGATCGACTGAGGGAGCATGCATTATCTGTGAGATCATCCCCTGCCGGTCATTTGGCGATTCATTGTGACAGGTGTGGGTGCGCCCCTAAGTTCGAGGAAACAACAATAATGATGCGACACAACAACAAAAGGACGAGGGAAATAACAGAGGCATTTTACATATCACGATGTGGGGAGGGCACGTGTGTCAGCGCCCCCTCTGTGGCCCTCTATCAAAAAGAGATAGAATACCTCGGCCAATGGGAACGTGGTGTGTGGTGACGTGGGTGTGGTAGATTGTTCGGGTTTTTCGCGGCCTTCATGTTTTTCTTATTAAATTTCAGTTGTAAGTCAGCGCCTGTCTGTGTCTACTCTTCTACTGGTCCGTCGTTTTGTTTGCGCTGTTTTTTCATTCCGACGCTACTAAATGGCGCACACTTTTGAAGATGGTCTAATATCAATGTGAAGCTTGCGAAATGATACCCTCTTTATTAAACTTTTTTTTAATATTTTATACGGGTTGTGAGAGACAATCACGGTGTCATAAAAACAAGTGAAAAAAATAAATAAAAAGCACTCTTGCTTGCAGGAGAATGGGTTCTGAACCAAAAATGAGTATCGTGGGTAACTTGGGGATTCCAAGCGTCTGGCCCATGTTGCCCCTCTGACAATCATTAGTGGTCATCTTCACCGCGAGGGGGCAAGGGCAAGCGGCCAAGCGAGGCGGCGCTCCGCCGCTGATAAAGGGCTGTCGCAGCGTATGCGTGGCCACTTTTGGGATGGCGGCGCGGGCGATAGCAGTCATTAAATGTTTACGTGTTGTTGAACCCGTGTGCTCTGTCATTCCCCGAGACGGGTAGCAGCAAGGGAAATCCCACAACATAAATCCCCTTGTTCGTTGGATGACAGTGCAGTGACAATCGCCTTGTGCGTCGGTCGGTGGTACACGCAATTAATGTAGCGTTGTCTTAACGTGTTGAAGAAACGATTTGTGGTGATAGGTGTCTTTATACTACAGACGTTTCCAGCGCTTATCACCTGGACAAAAAATGCTGAGTCACTGAGCTGTGGACGCATGCGCAGCCTCGGACATACCGCAGAGCTACAACGCATGCTGAGAAGGCGCTCCACAGCCCTACAGACAAAGATGGAAGCGCCCAGGAGACGATTTTTGGAAAGGTCTTTACTAGTTATGCTAAAAACGTCACTGAAAATTAAATCAATGCAACAAGCAGGCTGCTGTAGCTCCCATGTTCTTGGAATGCAACGGGAAACATTTTAATTTTAAAGTTAATATTGTTATCTTCTCCATACGAGGTCTTTAGCTGTTGAATTGTATAATCTAAAGAAACGCGCATATGAATTATTTAGTGATATTCGAGGCAGCTTTATTTACTTTCCCAATACTACTGAAAAAACAAAAAAAACAAAAAAAACACGCAACCTTGAGAAATTATGAGTCTCGTTATATCTACAGGAGTTTCAGCCGAATGATACATCTCTGACCAAGACGATCTGCCTAGTCAGATGATCCTGTGTGCAGAGCTATGAAGATGGGCGACGTGCATTGCGACCGTACGACCGTAGCGAACTCATGACAAAAATAAATGTTGAGTCGTCATCTGAAAAAGTGAAGACATATTGTGGTCGCCCTTTTTCGACGTGCAATCACACTAAAAAGTAACTAAATACCTATACTCGTTAATCGGATAAAAAATTAACTAACTAGGTTACTCGCTTCTGATTCATGAAACGAACGCGTTACTTTAACTTGAAGTCACGAGTTATTTTTCCCGCGAATTCGACGACCAAATCCACAACTACTTTGGTTTAATTGGTTATTGTTTTCTTTTCAGTCGTCGTTGCATTTCAAGCCCGACCTACAAAAAGGTTTTCCGCAAGGTAGGGAAATCCTCCTCGCCACCATTCTCGTTTTCCCTCTTCCGCTCTTATCTTGACGGAGGGTGCTCCTTTGCTGCTGCATCTTGGGACCGGAAAATCTGGGAGTTTATCCCGAATTATTCAACCCAAGATGCAGCAACAAAAGGTGTCCCCCTACCGTCAAGACTCCAGTGAGAAAAAAAAAGAGAACGGTGGCGAGGGAGGATTTTTCTACCACGTGGAAAATGATTTTGTAGTTTGGACTTCGAGCAGTTACTGCCTACGGAAGTTTCCATCAGTTATATTTTCCCACTTCCTTGCTGAATACATCTCCGGAGACGCTGAAGGGTCGTCCTACTGATGCACTCGAATGAACGGCAGGGGTAGGCTTCAGGAAGAGCTTAAGAATCTGCGGGAACTGAACCTTCATTGTGGACCGCCGGAACCGATCCAGCACAAAGAGAAACCGAGAAACCCTCAAAAAAGGAACAATTGTCGTGTTCCAGTGGTTCGCACCCTCGACGTCATCTGGAGTATGGGACTAGTATGGGATTCTTCTATTTCTTTTGTTCTCTGTGCTTCTAGAGTTCGAAGTTGACAATTGGTTCTGTGCGTTGCCGTGTCGCCAACCACTGGGTATACATTCGGTATGTGCACGATTCTATAAGGTTCAACCAAGGAGCCTTATTGTGTTCGCTAAGTGAAGGACATTTCCAGCGAAAGAGTTCGACGCACGTGTTCAGCGATAAACGTTGGTTTACTGTCATACTGTTCACTAGTCTTTCGGGTTGCCCATCTGGCTTCGTCGGAATAGACGCACGCTCAGGTTAGAATTAAATTGAGGTTGATTAAACGGTGTTATAAACGTTACTCCTCAAAATTAACATAATACCTTTACTCTTTACTTGGCCTTAAACGTAACTATCTACGTTACTCGTTCCTTTAAGAAAGACTAGGTTACTGGTTACTAAAAGTAACTAGTAGGTACAAGTAACTTTTTACTAGTAACGCGTTACGTAGAGTCAGCACGGAATGAAACCCGAACGCCGGAACGCGTGGCCATCGACACAGGCTGCTCCACCTGGACGGCCCTTAAGAACTAATGAAAATGCGCCGGGGTGCGAGGGTGCGGGTCCTCCTAAGATGTGCTCGACCTCGCGCGGCACGTCTGGGACGTTTCCGTCGTCTGGGACGTTCTGGGACGCGCGGCACCGGCGTTTCGCCGGTGGCGCGCTGTAAGCGCCATCACTCGGTGTGCTTTTCTGTCGCCGCACTGTCAACCGGTCGACACCGGGCGGCCGCTTAACCCGGCTATAGCTCTTTGCGATAGGCTCTGCTCAGTCGGGGTGATGAATTCATTATTCTCCGGAATCGATACGCCTGGCATATCGGTGGTTACCAAAGAAAGCGTGAGCGAGCAATTTTTCGCTTTTCACAAGAATCGAGTGATAACCTCGCACGAAAACATGCGCATTGTTTATAAAAACCGAGGCATCGGCGTCGGTCTGTTGCAGAATTTTTTTTCATAAAGAGTATGGTTGTGCCAATAAATAAAATTTAATTTTGTGTCTATAACGTTTCAATATTTCTCGCAAACCGCGTGTGCCATGATTCACCGGAGCCTCCGCGGGGTTCCGGTGACACGTCATCAAGCACTTTCGGTCTTCTGTGCACGAAATGTTTTGAACGTTTATTTCGCCCTTGCGATACACAAAGCAGTAATTAATGACAGCGCTGAAGAGAAATCGCTGGGTCATCCCATATACAAATCGATAATTAATGGGTGCGCTGGACAGATCGGACGAGAGTCTGCACAGAGTGACGTATTCTTCAAGGCTCAAGTCACTACAATTAAGAAAAATGTTTGATTAGTGCACGAGTAAGTAGACCTGCACTATGGCATTCGCAGCGAGGCATACGAACATGAAGAACAAGAGGGATTTATGGACGAGCTCTGGGAGTGGACGTATGGATGTGCTGATGTATTATATACTAAATATTTGTAGTAGCAACCTTCAGTTGGGAGTCAGCACTCGTAATGTGTCCCAATTTGTTCTTCTGTCTCTAATGTCGCGCTGTTTTGCTATAATTACTGCTAATTATAAAATTACGATACGTATAACAAACAATAAAAACTACGCACGCCAGGAGGAGAAGACACCATGGGTGTGCTCCGGGCTCCGTGTAGTATCGACATTCTTGCACCACGTGCAAGCCGCAGGTGTCGGCCGGGCGACAGTGCGGCGACACAAAAGCACCCCGAGTGGCGGCGCTTACAGCGCGCCACCGGCGAAATGCGGAAGTCCCAGAAGCGCCGCGCGAGGGTCGAGCACATCCTGCTAGGACACGCACCCTCGCACCCCGGCGCATTGTCATTATTTCTCACTAGTCCTCCAGGTGGAGCAGCCTGTGTTCATGGCCACGCGGTCCGGCGTTCGGGTTTCATTCCGTGCTGACTGTACATGTCTGCTATTTCTCACCTATTCAAAATTAGGCAAGCTACCGATGACGCCACCATTTCTATAGTTTTGTTTTGTTGCTTGGACATCCAGGAATCGTTACTGGCGGTAAACTTTAATCTAATCTATAAAAACCATTACGTATGCCCTTCCAAACTATTGACTGATTCAATATTTGACCTCAGCACTCCTAAGCCATGTTCTCAGAGAACGGTACTAAAAGAAGGTCCTGTCCACATTCGGCTTGGTGTATTTCTACAGCAATCGTAGATCGAGGTCGTACATTGTCTGCACTCACTGTGTTTGTTGATTCAGGAAGTCTCGGACAATTTGCGACGTAGATTGATCGATCCCACTTCAAATAGAATACGTACCTGCAACTTACGTTGCTCTTATGGTAATGCGTAAGGATCTACGAAAGTAAACAAAGGAGCAATTTCCGTCTAGATCGAAAGGTGCCCCAGTGCTCGAAAGGAAGGAAAGGTATTGATTCGGTGACCAATGGGCGTAGGAACTGCTGGAGCCCCGCAGAAGGACTCCACAGTGTTGAGTGTTGTACGGCTTCCCAGGGGCTCTACTCGCGTGGCTTGATCGATTGTCGGAAATGACTAGTCCTCAGGCTGCAAGAGCCGCTGAGTCGAAATAAAGGAGAAAGTGAGTTCTCGTTTGGTGATGACGCGGGCGAGCTATGTTTAGAAGAGCTGTCCTTGAGTACCATGAGACTGTGTAGTTGCCTCAGAAACAAGGAAAAGTTGACAAGGACATTTCTCTGGAAGCTTCCACAATGCATGGAACGTAATTATGGATATCATGTTTCCAGAAACAATAGCAGTTAAATTTTCAGTTCCCTAATTAAGATAGTGAAAAGTTAGACTGCGGTTTTCGGTAGGGCGGTTAGTTATGTACTGGAAAATCTTATAGTTCCGTGTAAATAGAGAGGCAGTCAGGCAAATCTATTAAAGATAGTCTTGAGATACGCTCGCTTTTGGGAAAATGCAAAACAAAACAAAAACGTTCAGCATTTCCACTCTGGTGAAGAAGCAAGACCTGCGAGACTGTACTAAAGTGGGAATGAAGTAATGGGCGGTCGCAAGTCGGCAAGCCAGAGTGGAAAGGCTTGAAAAGTCGCCGCCATCTATGAGTGATGGCGGTAGCTGTCCGGAGTTTTGTGTCGACATTTGTTTGCTGGCGGACACAATCCTGGGAAAACTAGCCCTTAACAACTCCGCTGTAAAAAAAGAAAAAAAAAGCGAAACAGAACAAAATTATTTGTTCAAGGTGAAGCGCTTCTAAAGAAGAGCCGTGTGGTTGATTTTTACGACGTATGTCGTTTGACGATTGGTTCTGGAAGTTGGAAATATGTTCTTGCCAGGATAGCATTAGATGTTTAATGATAATGCGATGGTCGAGTTTGGCGATGCGAAGTAATTGTCTGTGGTCATAATGAGAAACATGATGTGTAAATGCGAGTGGTTTCGCGTTTCATGAATCGACACAAGAACGTAGGTTAACAGAGCGAGATACACTGTGGAAAATCAAGGGGTGGCTTTATTTATTCATTTATTCATTCATTAACAGCACCTTTTAGTCTCACTCAAAGCATTGCGTAAGGACCCGACCACACTATACTTCGTCTCACCCTACGATGGACTAAATGCAAAACCTACGAACCACCAGTACCAATCACGAGCCACTTAGAAAATTGACTGGTATTTCGCTTCGATGAACGTTGCTCAATGACTCATCAATTTTACATTGCAAAGAAAGCTACGGCACACAGGCTCTTTGCAGTGTCGAAGCTATAGATATGATGCAGCGCATTTTGACTTGGAGCATTATTCGTCCATCCTTAGTCAATGTTAAGCATGTCATAGTTTAGCGGGGAACGTGATTGGACCTGGCGGGCCGTAGCTTCGGCCTTTAGTCCATCGTAGGATGAGACCAAGTATAGCGTCGCGGAGGCTTGCCGCGCGCCGCTGACCGCAACGGGTTGACGGCCAAAACCATTTTTCGCCCTCAGCGGCGCACCGCTGGGCGCCGTCAAGGTAACCTGCCCATGCGCGGTTGAGGACTCGCCGTTCTCCGCCGCAGAAGAAAGAAGCCAATGGGAAGTGGTGTACATAGTGACGTTGCGATGCCATGGCAACGCGCAAGCCGTTTCTCCGCGCGTCTTTCACGTTGCAAAGGAACGTAGCGTAATTTCGTGCCGTCTGCCATCCGTATTTCGTTTCATTTCATATCATTTATTAATCCTTAAGGGTCCTCTTTCGAGGGCATTACATAAGGGGAGAGCAACACAAGAAATTATACAAGAAATGAAAAACAACGACATAAAAATACATAACAGCACATATTCATGCAACGTAGCTAGAAAAACCTAACTTGGTGTGGAAAAATACAACATGATGGAGCATTTGAAAACTACAGGGGTAATAAGTAATTCTGGAACATTGTTCCAGTCCACTATTGTGAGTGAGAGAAATGATTTGTTAAAGGCATTACTGGAACCGGATATACGTTGAAAATTGTAAGCAGTTATTGAGGCGACGAGACGACCGTGCGGGAGTGCGCAGGAATGAGCTTCGAACAGTGGGATGATAGTGGGAAAGTTTATGGAGTAAGCAAAGACGTGCAACCTTGCGGCGTACCTCCAGAGTTGATAAATTTAGGCTCGTTTTCATAGCAGAGACACTTTTTTATAGTCATAGTTTGATAAAATGTAGCGGGTTGCTCGGTTTTGAACTGCTTCGAGTTGGGTGATCAAGTAATTTTGGTGGGGATTCCATATCGTAGAAGCATATTCCAATTTTGGTCGAATAAAGGTTTCGTATGCAAGTTTCCTAAGCTTTGGAGGAGCAGCATTCAGGCAACGCCGGATGTAGCCAAGGGTCGTTGCTGCGTCCGAAGAAATTGTGTTAATGTGATTAATCCATGTCATATCGGAAGTTGTACGACACCGATATATTTATACCTATCGACTTCTTCGATGATCTCGCCGCCCAGCACATTCAGGAAGGAGGAAGGGACTCGTTTACGAGAAAAGTGGACTAATTTGCATTTAGATTTATTTAGTGGCATCCACCAATTGTTACACCACTGAGAGACATTATCTAGATCCTTTTGGATGAGTTTGCGGTCATTATGTGAAGTGATCTCGCGATATAGAACACAGTCGTCTGCAAAAATACGTATGAAAGAAGAAATAGAATTTGGAAGGTCATTAATAAATATTAGAAAAAGAAGAGGTCCAAGGACTGTGCCCTGGGGCACGCCAGACGTGACATTAATTAAATCAGATTCGTACCCATTTAAGACTGTGTACTGCATTCGCGAGTCAAGAAAATTACGTATCCACGTTAAGACTTGGGGGTCTCGATGAAGGCGAGAAAGTTTAGAGGTTGAACGAATATGTGGGACACGATCAAGTGGCTTGGAAAAGTAAAAAAATATTGCATCTGTTTCGTTGCGAGATTGACGGCTGCAATGAAGGTCATGCGTAAATTCAGAGTTGCGTCTCACAAAGTAACCTTTGCGAAACGCTATGTTGGTGGGGGTAGAAGAAGTCATTGCAATCTAAATGCCACATTATGTGCGAATAAATGATATGTTCAAGGAGTTTAGATGGAACGGAAGTTAGTGAAATGGGATGTAGCCTTTCTCAACAGAGCGGTTCCTCGATAACTATGCGACTATTTCCCTTTTTATATGACAAGACGCAGCCAGACTACCTAGATAAAAACGCTAAGAACAACCGCTGTGAAATTATCGGAGATGAATCTAGAATAACAGGCGAATTTCTCCGTTTCATTTGTCGCATGTCGCCTGCGTTGTAACGGATGTCGTGTTGATTTGGTGACACTCTCAAAAGTACCCTTCATCTCTGGCGCGCAGCCGGGGCAGCAAAGCACTGAACTGTCCCTCGGTGTTTCGGTGGAAACAACTCGGCCGGACCCAAGACATGCGCCTCCTTCCCTTCAGAGCGCAGCGACGTCTGCAAGATCAACGAGCAGGCTAGGATAATCACATCCACACTGATCACCACGTCATCATGGACACCTAGCATGTAGGCAGCGCATGCGGTTTCGACGCCGACATACGCGAAAGATGAGAGCCGAAACAGAAGAATCTAACGATGAGCAGACGACGAAAAAGCGGGAAATCTGTCGAGAGTCGCTCTCGTGCGATCTCGAGAACGCGAGAGCTAGAGCTGTCAGCGTGACTATAACGCCCCGCAAACCGGAGGCCAATGTGGCCTCCCTCGCGTTGGGACGCCGGACGGCAGTGCCGCTCAGCTGCGCCAACCGGCGGCGCTGTTGCCCCTAATGTGGTCAGGCCTTAAGGGGGATAATAAAACGCGTATATTCCAGTAATAAAAGAAAATAAAAGAAAAGTTCGCTTACAATACTCCGTAATGCTGAATTAGAGCGCAGCTCTTGATGAGGAGGAGGGGAGGGTACAGAGGGAAGGATATTCCCTCCTCGCACCGCACCCTCCTCTCCTCTCTCTCTCCCCTCCCAAATTCAGCGAAAATTTTTCCTCCAAGTTTAGAGGGAAAATATTCCCGCTGAATTTAGCGGGAAATTTAGCAAAAACTTTTCCCGCTGAATTTAGCGGGACATTTAGCAAATTTTCCCACTAATTTTAGCGCGTTATGTTTTCCCGCTAAATTGACGTCACGTGACCTCAACCCCAATTCAGTTTCCCCGCTAAATTTAGCTGGGCAATATGTGACGTCCCATAATGCAACGCTTGCGATTACGCCGCCGACGCCGCTCAACCCGCAAACGGACGCCTAAAAGCTGCGCTCTAAAAAACGCACGGATCATAAATGCACAACATCAATAAAATAAGTACCACTTAGCTCTAAACAAGGAATATTGCCACGTGCCCCTCGATGCGAGCGTGCCCGTGGCCCAATGGTTACCGTGCTTGACTCCCACGCAAAGGGACCGTGGTTTGATGCCTGGGAGCATACGCATATTTTTGTTATTTCTGTAAATGTCGCGTTCTGTTAAGTTCGGGAAGCCCGTTGTTTGTTCGAGGACCGAATGTTCTACTCACCGAACCTTCTACGTCAATTGTTCCAGAAGCTCACGCGTCTACACAAGGACTCCGCGGGGCGAGCCGGGGTCAGTCTCGCTCTTGCGCTCGAACCTGCTGCTACGCCGACTTCGACGCCTGCGACGCTCTGTTGTTATCTTCTTGTTTCCTTTTTTATTTTGGCACAAGTTCGCCACATTAAACGTTTAGTTTTTACGTTATTTACCGCTTCATCAATTATCATTCGTAACAATACAACTCAACGATAGGTCCACAATAAATACATTGCACAATGAATATTAAAAAGTGGCTTTTTAAGTGCAACAAGAAAACGAATGGATGAGTGAAACAAAAATATATGAGAAGATTTTCTTCAAGTTTAGAAAGCGAACCCAATAGATGCATAGATATGATGTCAGTTTCTCACGGAGCATTGAGGATTCAGTAATGTGCACTGTCGTCTCTAACATAACGAGAACGGCAGGACGTAGTTTAAGTTGTCCCGCTTCCAGCACAAGCTTTCTATTTTTCATAGAGCGTAGGCGTCTCCTGAGACTTGAGCGTCCACGAGCATAGCCTGCTCTATACTCACAAAGCCTGGCAGCTCGACGGCGGAGCCATAGAGTGCCCGGTCGCAGATTTAGAGTGCGAGGATCTGGTAGCACAGAGTATCAAAGAGCCATTTCTCGGGGAATCTGGACGTGAGCGCACAGCTATTGCAGCGAGCGAGGACCCGAAACACACTTGTTCGCTCGGGAGAAGTGTGTTTCGGCGTTTCGCCGCAGCGGGGCGCCCGTCACGTGGCTCTCCTCTCATCTGTTGTCTGCCGCTCCACGTTTTCCATTTCGGCGTCCGCTTCTCGGGGCCCTCTGCCAGGCTTTGTCAGTACTATATAGGAGGCCATGGCACGAGCCACCAAAGCACGGCGAAAGTCAATCAGCGAGTGCTAGAGGGCGGGCGTTTATACATTAGGGAGCTTTCGTAGATCGTTTCCGCGGTCCCACGATGTTCTCCGCAACCCGCTACGAGATCCGGGACGCTGCAGGCAAGGTTAGCGCCGCGCATGCGCAGTAGTAGAGTCTTCGTTCCGGAGAGCGTAACGGAGAGAGGGAGGGGGGGAACGGCCTACGGAAACTGCCTATTTATACATGGTTAAAGTCAGCGAAGAACGTGAGGAAACTGTAGAAGAATACAGGAGACAGGAAAGACGCTGAACTCTTCTACAGTTCCCTCACGTTGTTCGCTGACTTTAACCATGTATAATGCTTACCAAGTAGCCCAGCTCACCAACCTTCTACGGGCGTTCATAAGAGGCAACCTTCTGTTCTCACCGTGACAGTGACTAGATGTATTCAGGAACGTTGGTTGAACCCGTCAAACCTTGGAAGCTTTTACTTTGACGTACGATGCGATAATCTGTCAAGTGCTTGAAGGAGGAGGAGGAAAGAACATTTATTGTCCGACAGAATTGGCATACTCCCTCCCCCTCGGCACCAGGCCGGGGAGGCAGGAGGCACCGCTTTAGATGCTGGCCAGGAGGTCTTGTGTCCCGGCGGCCTCTTCAGCCAGTCGAACGAGGAAGTGGTTGAAGGAAGAAAAAACACACACACACACTTGAGTAAGAATTATTATAACGAAATAATGGCACTGTCTTTCAGAAGGGAATGATAGTCTGGCCTATTTCGACGCCCCGAAAGGTGCAATAGTTGCGATTCTGTACTAGAACATCTGAATTAGGCTAAAAAATGAAAGCCGTTTACAACTCCCTGTAACGCCGAATTGGAGCGCAGCTCTTGAGGAGGAGGAGAGGAGAGGGTACTCAGGGGAGGGTATACCCCTCTCCTCCTCCTCCTCCCCTCACTCTTCAATCTCCTCCGGGGGGTCACGTGACCTCGGGGGAAGGGGGTCACGTTAGTCTGGGGGTCACGTGATCCCCCTCCCCCTCCTCCCCCAGGTCACGTGACCCCCGGGGGGCATGTGACCTGAGGGGTCACGTGACCCCCCTCCCCCCCTCCCGAGGTCACGTGACCCCCCCCCCCCCTCCCCGAGGTCACGTGACCCCGAGGCGGGGAGGGGGCTCGCGCGGTGCATGCATGGGATATTTCCCATAATGCACCGCGCGGTTACGCCGACGGCGACGACCGACGCCGCTCTGCCGGAAACGGCGCCTAAGAGCTGCGCTCTAAAATCGAATAGTTCGAAGCAATTCAAGCAAGGGGTAGAGACCGTTGGAGGTTCAGAAGAGAGACATCGAAGTTGGCTGAATAGGAGTCATGAGCGAGGCTAGTTTCGAAGAACAAATAGGGTTTTCCGATTGATTCTATAGCTACAACGTCTCTTTCAATGCCGTCTCTCGCATTACCAACGCCGTTCTCCGCTACTGTCGCATTTATTTTTCGTTACCTCAAATCGACAGCTCCTTCCTGTACTCTTCCCTTTTTGTTTGTTTCGACAAACGCCGTATTCTTTATGGGGAAAAAAGAGGAGAAGAAGCCATCGCGGAGGAGGCACTCCAGAAGTGCCCTTGTTTTCGGGCCACTAGCGGAACCCGGTAGCCCGGAATTGCGGGGCACGAAGACATCGAAACAAATGAAGGAAAACAAAAAAAGAAGCGCCGCGAGAAAAGCTAAAAACCGAAATATTTCTTCTGCGAGGGCGTTGATTTGTTTTGGTTGGGGAGGGGGGGCGAATTTGCGCCCGCCGTTCGCTCGGCCGCCTGAAATATGTCCCGCGTTGTTCTGCCGTTAGCGCTATTGATTGCAACGGTCCCACCCCTGCCCGCTTCGCTCCCTTCCGCCTAGCGAAGACGCGGCTCCGCTTCACCGCCCTTTCCCTGTATTGCAAGCTTCCAATTGCGAGACGGGTTGGGGATAGGGATGGGGATGGGTACGGGAGGCAGCCGTGCCGGCGTCTGATCGACCCGAGCCTTTTTGAGCGACGTGCCGCGGTTTCGGAGACGAAGGAAAGAAGGGGCAGAAAAAGAAAGAAAGAAAAAAGGGGAAGTGTTCCCGTGCCTTTGGGGAGATCCCGGGCCATCAGGTCGCTTGACAGCGCACGCATTACAACGGCCCCCGCCCGAGTAACCTGCAAGGACGGTGGGAGGTGGGAGCTAGATTCCGTTCTACAGTGCGCTGCCAGTGCGGTGGAAGCCATGTCCTCGCTCTGCCAATCACACGTCTGGATTGGACCACGTGATCATGCTCCCGCAGTGCTGGCGGGAACGCGTTAGAAGTAACAGCGGTACCGCTAACAGTTTACATTTTCGGCAGCGTTGTAACGCACTCGTTTTCTTCACAAAACAGTAACGGATAACGTGCTTACGTTACATATTTCGAGTGACGGGCAACATAGTTACTTTACTTGTCACACCTTCTCAAGACTACAAAAAGAAAATTAACTTCAGTTTATTTCGAGTTTTTAGGAGTCAAGTTACGAATTCTAGAATTCATCCTATTTACCTTCAACGTTGTTTTATAACATTCGGCGCTTATCTAGACCTGTAACATAAAAAAGTAAGACGATTTAATTTATAAATCAAAAGTATCGCAAAATCACCGAGCGTTACTTTTTTACCGATAGCGGTAAAGGGTTCCTCTTATTCTGAAGTAACATGGGAGGGTAAAGCGTTACGTTTATTTGCAAGTACTATAGGTAACGTATTTTGTAAATTTTTTCTGTAACGCCTACAACGCCGCGCTCTCTCGCGCATGCGCAGAGAGCGGAGTCGGCTGGTGATCGGTCCTGCGAGCACGTAGCGACCGTCGCACTGTCGGCCTGGGGATATGAAGGGAGCGCGGAGGCGGAACCGAGCTCCTTTTGCGAGATGGAAACGGTGGCGGTCGTCGCGCTATTGAATATGTGTTCCGGTTCGGCGGTCACGTGTTACGGGCGGGTGTGTTGGGGAGTAACGTTGTTCTTAGGGTTATCCGAAATGCCGCAAGAAGAATGACTCGTTGGTCGTGACGGCGTATACTTCGTAGAGGGATCCGTTTCGAAGGGCCGACAATATACGGTGGAAGTGCCGTGCGTCCAATCAATCGACTTTCGGTGAGGAGTCACGTGACAATCAGCTTCGAAGGTACGAACCACTGCTGTCTATTACAGGGGGCTGGATGGCGCATAGCCGCTCTCCGAGCAGGGCGCAAGTGAAGTCACCGGAAGTTTGATGCTTGTCCCGGGAGTCGGGCGCCTGCTGGTCTTCCTAGTGCGTTCAGTCAATGTTTTGATCCGTACTTTCCCGTGTCTTTGAGTGGGTTGTAATAATCATGCTCCGAATTAAATCCCGAGAATGAAGCATTTGAACTTGGGACATGTGCACACTTGATCAACTAGGACCTCAAGATGTTTGCATTGAATGGCTTTCCATGATACTTCTCGAGTCTACATGCGCTCTTACTGCGTAGCAAGCAGTCTCTCTGGAGGTGACAAGCGAAAATCCAGTGCCCTCGACGCTTTTCGAACCAGCACTCGAAAGGGTTACAAAGCCTGCCACGCGCTCACTTCGGGGACCAGCCGCTTACATCCGGTGGCTTCATACCTGTTGACTGAATGCTCCATCCAGCCTCCATAACAGAGATCAGTGGTACGAACGCGTGACGCGTTTTTTTAGGTGGGTCAGGGACACACCACCTATAGACGTTTTTAGTTTTTATTTTGTGTTTGTTCTTAGTCGTCTGGACTTCTTATCTGATATACGGGACGAAATAATAATAGGATATTGCACCCTGGAATATGCGAGAAAATAGAGGTGACGCCAAATAATAACGTGTCGCAATGGCGCATTTTTCGTGGACATCTTCCAGAGGCGTTGAGAGATCAAAACAGTGTTTTAAGGCATACCAGAAGTGACGACGTTCAAGATGGCGGCGCCCTTGTGGTACAAGATGTATAGACCTTTCCAATGATCGCCTTCTGCACGCTGCCATCTTTGTCTCCTGGGCTGTGAAAGGCGTTCTGAGCACGCGCAGTAGTTCTCTTCAACGAAACAGGAGACGCCGCATGTCCGTCCTCAGCCCAGTGATTTGACGTTTTTCATCTACAAGGTGTCTCAAAGAGCGACCAGGTTCTTTAAATCGACCGCAATAATCGGTTTCTTGACCCATCGCGCTGCAAATTTGTGCAGCGTTGTTCACAGGTGGTACATTATTTCTATAGAAATTTGCGAAGAGCGAACTTACCCAAGACAAAAAGTGAAAAAGAAAAAAAGGCTTTACTCCTATGGAAACGCAGCGAAGCCACCTGTGTTCAAAAACTAGGGCGGCCTATATCGCTAGAAGACCGGCGGCTTCGCTGCGTTTTGATGAGAGTTGAGCCTTTTTCCCTGTTTCACTTTTTCTTCAGGTAAGTTCGATCTCTGCAACTTTTATAGAAATAAATGCACCACCTGTGTGTGTGGGCAACGCTGCACAACATCAAAGCGCGATAGCGTTAAGAAACCGATTTTTGCGGTCAATTTAAAGAGCCCGGCCGCTACTTGAGACACCGGGTAGATCCCGCTGGTCGAGGGCGAGAGATACCGGCGGATGCAGGAGGGGAAGCAAATACTTTAGTAGGGGGAACACGGGACACTCCCCGATAATACTTGAGAAAGTCGACAACGAAGAACCGCAGGAACACGCGTGACGGCGGAAACGGCACCGCCTTCCGAGGCCATGCATGGTCACGCGCTCTGGTGGCGAGAGGAGGGGAGGGCGGAAGTCGCCGAATAAACCTCTACACCAGGGGAGGATTGGGAGCGGCCGTCGTTCTCTCTAATGGAAATGGGGAGCGTGTCCTGTATCGCCCTCCTAGTAAAGTACATTTGAGCGAAACTATACTCTTTTTTCTTCTTACGATACACCGTGAATGGCAAAAAGCGCCATCGAAGCCAATGCAATGCCGTGTAAACGTCACGTGACTATCGCGATGGGTGCAGCGGCGCGCGCGGAACGTGGTCACGTGATCCGTATGCGAAGCTGGACGGACTGGGATAGCTCATACCGTCCACTGCGGCACATGACAAGGTGAAACGTAGTATAGCAAGCTTCACCAGATAATCATTTGGACACAGCAGAAAATATTCGCGGCTGAAATGCCCAGCCAATGTGTACACCTCTTCGACAAGGGCGCAGCCATCTTGTGTGTCGTCACTTCTTGTATGCGTTGAAACATCGTTTTGATTCCTCCACGCCGCTGGAAGGGGTTCACGTAAAATCTGTGATTGTCACACATTCTCGTTTTGCCTTAACTACGTGTTCTCGCATATTTCTGGTTGAGATGTTTTTTTTGTTTTCGTCCCACATACCAGATACCGAACCCACGCGACTAAAATACGAAAGGAAACGAAAAGCCTTCATAGAGAGCGCAGTACGGTCAGCACGGAGATGGGAACGACAATTCCCTTGCGTCTTTCCATTGCAGGAAAAAAGGTCATAATCGAGAATATCACACTAAACATTTTCACACCTTTATAGGTGTAAATCTGCCTGTCCCATAACTTACACTCTTATAGGAGTAGCGATAAACCTTCGTAAAAGGGTGTCAACAACACACCCTTAAAAAAGATTTTCTTTGTTTTCTATCATCTTCTAGTAAAACTGCGATATTGCAGTACACCTTTTTAGAAAGGTGTAAGATCACAGTACACCTTCTGATAAAGGTGTAATTACCACAGCACACTTTTGTGTTAGGTGTACCCTGTGTTCCGGTGTACGCTGTGGCCCGGGACCCGATAAAATGACTGAACAAATAAATTACCCAAAAGAGTCAGACACACTTGTCCTTGGGGAGAAAGGCTGTCCAATGTGTGAAAATATTTTCCTGGGTGGAGTGATGACACACGAAGCGAATATACATGTGAACGAAGCCTTGTGCTGATGAGCGCGCTTGATGCGCTAGATTTGCCATGCTCACGCTGCCGTGAAGGTTTTGTGGGGTGCTGAAAGATTAATTGTTATGATCCTTGAACTTTGAGAGCAGCCAAGAAACGATATTGAATATGAGATAGCACTAATGTAATTTATTTGTGTCAATCTGAGACGATCATGACAAACTTTGGCTAACACTATAAAGAAAGAGGAATAAGAAATCATGTGTGTATTCGATAGTATCGCTGTTACACCTTTTCTACACAGTGTGCGTGAAAGGTGCGATGAAGAAGAGGTACACTCTTCCTACACAACTTTGGTGCCTCCACGTTGTAGGAAAGCTGTAGGAAGTGTGTAAATGGCCATTACACCCTCGTTACAAATATAAATACTACGAAGCGTGTAGTAGTGGTGCAAAGAGTTGTAGCAAGAGTGTTCCAAAATACACCCTTTTACATGAATATATGTGTAAAAATGTTTAGTGTGTCACTCGGGTGCAACTTCCTGTGGCAATGAAGAAAAAGCTAGGGGGAAAGGTGAGGGTGTGCTGGGCCCACGGTTTTGTACTATAGAGCCAAGTACTTCCAGACTTCTGTAGTTTCGGTTTCAGTTTGGGCTTTTGGCGCTGACAAACACTTATTTGCTACTGTTGAGCTCTTCGTATGAGTATGGTGCTGGAGCGCGTCTCCAACTAATGTGTTTAGCGTCCTATTCGCCCCATACATCAGAACTGGTCCCGAAGTGGCAACAAATGACGTCACAGAAGCCGGAGTGCCACGCTGTCGCATGTCGCGATCCTGGCGGTCGGTCGTAGAAATGCTGGCGAAAAGCACGAGCGAACGCGAGTGTCGCTGTCGTCACGGCGTCCCAGGCGTCAGAACTTCCAGCTACTGTAGCTTCCATGGACTGTCACAATGAAGAGCGACCTGCAGCAGAACAGACGTCTGCCACATCGATCACAACTGCTGTGACACCGCCAGGGTCGCGACCGGCGACAGCATGACACTGCTATGACGTCATCAGGCGGAAATCGAGGGACCACTTTTTTGAACGCGGTAAACGCTCGAGTCGGAGAGGCGTTCCAGGCCCCATGGTATGAGAGTCGCGGTTGGGGGTGCTGAACCGCGATCGCCGAGCATGCAGGCCCATCCGCGTCTCTTTCCTGCGTTTCTCCCGTCCCTGCACGCAACTAAACTGCTTTGGCTGAAGCACTTAGACCGATTTACAAACTAAATTGCGCCGTTGTTGATCCCGTCGAATTCTATCGTTTTTGCGACAGACGCAGACATGGGACGTCGATCTAAAAAAAGCCGTGAATTTTATTAGCGCTGCAGTTTTAAAGTCATTGGTACGTAAACTCTTCTGGTGCTGAGGAATCGTAGCGCGGGCGCGATATACCGAAACTGAGCACGCACACGCTACGGCACGAAGTCGAATTCCCACTTGCACCGTTTTCTGTTACCCCTGCACCTAGAGAGGGTGCGGAGGGGGAGGGGATGTCGGTGGCAGCACAGTTCTCGACACGCCATAGCAAAAGTTTGGGCTGCAGAACCCATCGATCCTGGTCTCAATCCCTGCTTGCCCTTACACCGGTGGGCTCGCTGATCAAACGGTGTACGGAAACGCTATCGAGTCCCGGTCCCATCCGTCTCACTTGTGCATTCAAGTTGCACACAACTTCCTTAATTAGTTTTGACAACTTTTGGTTGCCAGACTTTGAGAAACTCCTACGTGGCGAACAGAGGGGCGAGCTCAGGTAAGGTACGACGATACACCATACCGACAAATTCGACGTATCGGTGCACAAGACATATACACCGTGTTTGTTTTGCATGAAACTTGAAAACCTGCCGCGAGCTTAAGGCAAGAAAACCAAAAGGAGCTAAAAAAACGCCTAAGGTTTGGCATATCCTGACGAATATCATATTAGCATGATAAAATCAAAGTTAAAAGAACAATTTTTTATATCTTTAATTTAAGTTACACACAGCAAAAACATTCTGGCTGAACTATATTCAGCTGCGCAGTGAAACGGCGTGCTTCGGCTTTTAGGTTTGACTCCATCGCCACAGAATGTTGGCCCCGAGTATATTACACTCTGTTTCATCTTACACTTGACCGCAGTGGACGCTACGAGCCATTTCGGTCGATCCTGGATCTGTGGCCGTATCCAATTACTCCGCGCTCTACGCTTCGCTAAACCCCCCCCCCCCCCTGCGCCTTTTCCCCTGACACTCAGGTGACATTCGCGTGGCAATGCAGTGACCGTGATGGCTCTTATTAGGTTTTGCTCTGCGGTCAAGTGTAAGTTGAAACAGAGTGTAGAGTTGTTGCACGGCCGCTAGATTCCCTGGGAGCAACCTGCCGATTCCTCTTTCCGTCCGGTGAAGGTGACAGTTCTTCTTTATACCGCAGCTGCCGCCGTGGCGCTCGTTACCCTCGAAAGAGAGCTTCTCGCTAGCCCGGCCTTGCCTTCAAAATGCCTGGACCACGGCCCTATTTCTCGGTCGTATTTCGTTGCCTGCTGATTGATACGAGTGTCATCAATAAGTTTTGCCTTCTTGGCTGTAACGTTTTATTTAATGATAAAACTGAAAGATGTTACATTCAAATAAATGTTAGGAATCTTCTCAGGAGCACGTAACGTTTTAATATAGTCTCCACCGTTGGCGACGCACTTCCGCCACCGGTGGACTACTCTCCGCATGCTATCGTAGATGATTGAGGGCGGCTGATGACAGCAACGGCTCACGTACTGCATCGGTAACCTCTTCTTTGTTCGCAAACCCTGTACCCTTCATATGATATATTCCTTATCTTGAAAAACAGAAAAAATTATCATGGCGCGAGGTCCAAGCTGTAAGGTGAATGGCGTAAAACATCTTGGAACTTCAGCTCCTCCAGCGTGGCGTTGGTCTTGTCAACTGCCCTTAATCATCTACGACGGCATGCTCCTGTATATTTTCAAAAATTAACGCCTGATTATTTAGCATAAAAACAAGTCTTACACTCTTCTTCAAAAACGTTGGTGGCATGTAAGGTTTATATGAGGGAAATTGTGTTGATAAACAAACAACAAAGAGCGGGTTCGTGAAAATACACGAATCAAAGAAATAATAAAACGCTTAGGGACAAGGACGGACAGCACATTTTCTTTCAACTAGCATCTTGCTAGATGAAAGTTGAAGTTGAAAAAACAGGATGGTAGTTGAGAGAACTGGGCTGTTTGTCCTTGCCCCTATGTGTTTTTATTCTCTCTTTTATGGTTGTGTTGTTACCGCTCTCGCCCGCAGCCCTTTTCCCTCAATCCTAACATGTAGTCTTCTTCGGTAAATTGAAGTGATCACACAACTCGTCCTGCATCTTGGCTGCCACTGGCTCCCCTTGTCTCTGTCCTTCCTCGAGATGTTCTATAAGCAAGAATCCTGAGGGCGTTATTTGGACTGCAGCTCGTGGTATTGCAGATCGGAGTTTCTTGCTGCATTCGATTTGCAGCACGGCACACAACTGTTCTTAGGCATTGCGTAGCCTTGCAATTCACGTAGAGACCTAAACTGTTGAAATGGCACTAAATAACAGCATAGAAATTAGGTGACTATCACGAGTGCCGATAAACACTCTGGCCGGGCAGGAGCGCTTTTAGTTCGGCCGCGTTCATCAACTAAAGTATGGGGCATCGGAAACGCTCTTGGCGGCGTCTTCAATCACCGTGAAAGCGCAAACCGGAAGCGTGAATAGGGAGTTTTCGTCGTCCGCGTTTCCCTCCGCTAAGTCCTCCGCAACGGACAAGCCGCTACTGCGCCTGCGCGCCGATGGCCTTAACTGTAGAGTTCCGGTATCGTAGTGGGTTGCGGAGAGCGTTGCGGGACGGCGAAAACGATCTACGAAAACTCCCCAATGTATGGTTCGTGTTTAGGGGTAGCATAACAGACATTTCTTGAGGACTGCGGTGCAGGGGTCCTTAACAAAGAAGTCGCCGAGGAAGCTGCTGGCTAAAGCGGCTCGACTTCACAATTACCTTCTGTGCCGGAAGCGGAGACGTGATTGCGGCAGGGATCTTAGACGGGTCAGAAGCAGTGACCGCAAATTCCAATTTCGGCGGGCGATGCGACTCAAAGGCGAACTTTTCTGGGGGTTCTGTTTCCCATCGGATATTGTGACACCCGGCACGGTCCCTCGGCATCCAAGTTATTAAAAACAAAGCAAAAAAAAAAACAACAGCCCTTAAGACTTTATGGAAGCATGTCTAAGCATCTGATATTACCCATCGTTTGTCCTGGAGTGCAGGACCGTCCAGACGTCAATATAGAGAATGGCGTACGAAGTCCCTTTTAAATTGTAAGCTTGAAAGTGAAAGCAAAAAGATTATCTGGATTGTTGAAAGCTTCTTTTTGTATACCAAACCAAATTTATAATCATAAAAAAATGTTACTTGAACAATACCTAACTTTTCAAATAACAGAGTCTGTGTGTCTATCGTACCCCTGATTGCAGACTAAGACGAATAACCATTTTCTGCGATTCATAGACAAGATGAATATGAGAAAGAGTCGCTGTTTCCGCTCTTCAAGAAACTCAAATTAAAGCAAGCAGAAAAACAAATATGTATAAATAAGATAGATCACGGACGAGCGTGTTGTATTTTTATGCTTGATACTGATGCCTACAATTTGTAATAACTTTCTATCTATAATTTAGACGGATTCGTCCCACCGCATGTGTTTGTTGAGAATTACACCAAGACATTTTCTATTTTGTAGTATTTCTCAACAGCGTGAGCGTATACGAGGCGTACGACAAGGCAGTGGCACCACGATGCGGCTCTTAGCAGAAGCATATCGCATTGAACACGACCAGACTGGCATAAACAACACGTGTAGCAGCCAACCTTTTTTTCTAATGAATGTCAGCGTACCTGAGGACAGCGCTGCACAAAATGTATGGGCCACATTCGGCGCTAACCGTTTTTTAACGAGACTTGAAAATTGAGAACACTGCGCCTGTGTGTTCTATTTGTATCTCTTCATTGTTATGTCCTTTATGCGCTGTTTTTTCATCGTGCAACAGATCCGCAGCATGCCCCACCGTAAACCGCCGCGATCATATCCAATCCCAGCACGTCTACTCGATCACTGCGGCGAGCGGACAGCAATCTCATAAAAGAGGCGAAAAATACTTGTCATGTAGATTTTGTCAATTACTGGCATTGACGAAATGTCGTCCCGTGGTAATGGACCTTTTCCGAGAGCGTTCTGCGCACGCGCGAGCGCCCGATGCCAAGCGGCGGTGGCACCAAAAATCGAGGAAATTCGGAAGGAGCTATAGATCAGCGAGAAGCAAACGTAATTGCAGCATACATATAATTGTGTACACTAAAAAAGAAAGCGGACGGAAAGAATAACACGACGTTTAAGGGGGACGCCATGGATGCCCCACTTGGACAACGCGTTGGGCACGCCCGCTGCTCGGGAACGAAAAACTGGTAGCGTAGCTCCCATTATCGATTGTACCGCAGGTGAGTCCCTCCTCGATTCTTAGTTCATGCAGCCACCGCCTGGTACCGTCGGTATGTGAAAAAGGTCCATTTCGGAACCAGCAAACACACTCACGCTTCGCAGGGACATCTTCCAGCGCAGATCAAAAAGAACACGGCCATACGCTTGCGCGGATGGCACTCGAAACTTCGAGGCACACGATGGAACAAGAGCTTCGAGCAACGCCTGGGGTTCAATGACGGGAAACACAACCGCAGAAAAGCTGAAAGCGGGTAGGTTTTGAATGTCAAGGTGCCAAACTTTTACTTAGTTGCTAAATCGAGAAAAGCGGCTGTGGGAAGGCGCAGATGGGGCGAAGACGCTGTGGGCTCATTAGAAGAGGTCGGAGAGGGCAGCGCTTCACTATGCGGCGTAACGTGGAAGCTGTCACAGGTGGCGTTGCCAATAATCTGCCAAGGCGTAGCGGCGCGCCCCTATAGGTGTTTCGCGCTCCTAATAGTGAGCCTGATTATCGTATTGTTTATTCTGTTTGACCTGAGTATAAGAGTCTTTGTTTAATTGCTGTCTATAATGAATCGCTAATAAATTCAAACCCATCCGCACATTTGTGGTTTTAATAGATTGTTAATATAACTTCAGAAATGTTTTCCTGAAAGAAACAGGGCGCTGTGTTTCGATGGGCCAGCTGAACAAAGATCCCACACACATAAAAAACACCATTCACACTGCGCAGTACTTGCAACGGTTTAATGCTCCTCTTTTTCTTTTTCTGTTCTTGATTAATTAATATTTTCTTTTTTCTTTTTGTATCGCTTAATTTATAATCTTTTTTTTCCTGTTTCTTAAGCATGTTTTAAATTTCTGTTTTTTTGTTGTTGTCGTGTTTTTTTTTTTTGGGGGGGGGGAGGGGGTGATGAGGTGGTTGCGCATTCTTCTTCTGTTTATCCTTGCCCAAACGCCGTGGCTCCGCGCAGGAACGCGTCCTCCATGGCGTGGTGTGCAACTGAAGGGGCGCTAACACATTCCTCCCCCTTGTCCTTGATGGCTAGGGCTTCTAGCGATTCACGCGCGAGTTGGTTTTCTGACTTCAGCTTAGCCCGAAAATGCTCAACTTCGTCTAGTCTTACTTCACATTCTCATGTACGTTAGTGAGCTGCCATGTGTCCTGCTGCTGTTAAGGTTCTTAAGGATGCGGCATCTTCTCCTGTTCTATCGTTTATACAGCGTCCTGTTTGGCCTATATAGCATTTCCCGCACGTCATAGAACTCTTATTGATGGCCTCTTTTTGACATTGGGCGTACTTGGTCTTGTGTGCTATGTCACATCGTTTTTGTGTGTGTTTTGTGCCTTGTTGATCTAGCCACACGTGGAGTATACCTTGTTCGGCGCGGAACATACGACGTATAACCTTTGCCGGCTTGCTATCTTCTTTGGCCTGTGGGTGATGCCGTGAAGATATGGCGCTACCACTATGGGGCTTTCAGGCTAGTTTTTGCTTGTTGTACGTTTCCCGGATCGCGCTTCAAATTCTTGCGGATCTTTGCCAGAATTTCAAATATTGCGTGGGAGCTTGATTTGTACTTCGCTGTATGGGACATATTAGTTGTCAATGTCCTGTTGCTGTTTTACTGAGCATATTTGTAGTTTTACTATGTTTCATCGAATCTCAAATAATATGAATAAAAAATATGGCTTGCAGTTTTTCACGCATTTACAGGAGTGTACAGCATAGTGCAACGTTTTCAGGCTTGTTTAGTTAGGGACACATTTTCATAGCCGGATTCATCACAACCATGACTAGGTTTAACATACGCAACCTTATGACAATACCAAAACTTCCCGTCGTCTTAACATGGTGACATCTGCACAGACTCGAAGCATCCAAGATCATGAC
This sequence comes from Ixodes ricinus, assembly GCA_037355805.1. NCBI lineage: Eukaryota > Metazoa > Arthropoda > Arachnida > Ixodida > Ixodidae > Ixodes > Ixodes ricinus. Next base: position 57,283 of record JAZHYW010005016.1, read on the forward strand.
TGGAGGATAGTTGCAGATAATGTGAAATTCTGTGAAAAATCTGTAAAAATGTAAAAACGGCACGGCGTACGTCTCTTTCGAAAGCCCGACCTCCCGCCGGAGCTCGTGGTCTTTCGCAGTGATTTGGCTGCGGGTGCACACTGGAGGCCTAACGAGACGCCGAAGCATTATCGAAGGTTGGAAGCCTGCGCTGGAGCACCGGTGTAAGATATCTATAGGCGAGGACACGCATCACTGCGAAATGTACTCTATCCGACTGCGGAGTAAAGTGTTTCGTATTGTGGCGTTTCAAAACCTACATGGCGCTTACTCCATGACACCAGAACACTCGTTCCATTAGCGGGTTGTTTGCTCCGGAGTACGTCCGCACGCTTCCCTCCTCCGATAGTTGGGTAACGTCGGATAAAATCAAATTAAGACGCAGTAAAGACAAATAATAAAGAGTGGCGCTGTTGTCGTATTTAGCTCGGTCTCGGTGGACGCCAGCGGCCCAGGTTTCAATGGTGAGTTTCCCAACTGAGGGTTCTAGTAACGTTGGCTCTAGCCTTGATGGACGCGGGCTTGAAAACCGCGCCAAAGATCACACCGCTTCAACGCGTTCATAAAACGGTTCTCGCCGCCGTTGAGGCATTGAACTAAGGACAATGACGAGGCATTGTCCAAGCAACACGCGCAGCGCAAGTGCCAAGTTCTACACGGCGCGTGGCGCACCCAGAGACAACTTTAAAATATGCATGTCTCCCATAGAGAAGCGTGGAAAACCGGGCCCGCGACAGGCTGCCATTAGCCGCATATGGAGGAGCCATGTAGTAGTGGCTGCCACACCTATATATATTTCTTACACCGTGCGCTGGAGAGATACCCACTAAAACTCATCCCTGCCGATCTCATTCTGTCAGTGACAATGCTTCAAATATTCATGCCAAAGCGCTCCAACGTCGCGTGTCAGGCCTCGTCAAACGCCACAATGGAAGGGACAGATGCGCGAACGTAAATTACATATGCCGTGACACAGGCATTGCCAAATGATTAACCGGCGTTCGGTATTCATGCTGTTTTGTTTTGACACCGATTTCATCTCGTTTTGTTGTCGTCATATTTATAAAATTTACTGCTTCAACGAACGAGAAACTTACTTTTGCCGAATCACTGTCGTGGTCTATGTTTGGCGCAGTTTGAGTCTCGTACGGCTTTTCAGGGAAGCGATAGAATTTCAAGGACTGACGACAGAAAAAGAAAAACCCGAGGTGGTTACTGGAATCAACCGCTCAACATTAGTCCGTGCCAGGCTTCTCTTTCGTCTCAATCGTAATTTATCTTATCGACTATTGTAGCCGACAGCTTATTGGCGACGAGATGTTTTGGTGGCCAAAAACAAAAACCCGAACCACTGGGCCTAGGGCCTCCCACTATTGGCTGAAATGACGCTATAGTCAACGACGAAACGTGAGCGCTTCGGGCCTATCGAACATCTGTGCAGCGTAAGGCACCCCAGACAGATTGTTTTTAGGAACAACGCTTGAAGGGGCATCGCAATTGTACACCACATACATTCTCATGCTCGCCTTTTTCTTTTTTGGCAACAAACTCACTCGCGCCATCTAAGGAGTATCCCTGCCACACTTCCGGTCCCGGGACATTTTCTTTCATTTCTTACGCATCATTCTTTCACCATAAAATTGAATTATCTTTAAGAGTGGCATAAGCGATAATTTCCCGAAAAGAGCGGGTGGATTCGATCTCGCACATACTGCGAAACCCACCGTCTACTTCAGGACCGGAAGTGTTTGACAGCTATTTACACATTGGCGCCACTATGTTTCAAATCACGCGAAAACGAGCGACTAGAAAATGTACCGCTACTCGAAATACCAGCTCTAGTGGGGTGGTTCAACGGTACTTTGCTTGTTGCCTCGAAGGTTTTGCGTGAATGACCAAAAATATTCAAGTAGCCAGGCATTTTTCATGAATTTTTCTCCAGACAGCGTGGTCTTGCGATTCACCACGTAATATACGTTATCTTTCAAACAATGCGGAATAATTCTTAAAAAAAAATGTATACAACATGAGTTTGATTTTGCTGCGATTAATATAACCTGGGATTACTTGATTGGTTTGTTATTTCACACCAATAGTTTCTCATTTTTGCGCCTAACCGGGAAACGCTCTTCCAGTCTTTGAGAAGCGAGAACATTGAAAGGATATCTTAGTGCGGAAAGAAAGGTAGTATATTTTCTATCCTTATATTTTGAAGACGTTACATTTTAACAGATATACCAATAAATCATCCCTTTCTTTATCCCCGTGTGGGCGTAGTTCGCTTTAAAGCATGTTGCGCATTTTGCGAGCGAGACTTATAAAACTTAAAAGAGACAAAATTACGTCCTTTCAGCGCTGTTTCGGTTCGGTCGCCCGAGAATCATCCGTGGGTCGAAAAATTTCAGTCGGGACATGAATTATGTAAGTCTCGTCCACGCGAGGGTATATTCGTCGAGCGTGACTGTAACCCGGAAGCGCCATTTTTTCCTCTTTCTACTTTGCATAAAGTGCGGGACCAGAGACGGCATTAAAAGAGTTCAAAGCCGTAGAAAGCGAACATAGGAGAAAGTATATATGTACCCAACAATTTTAATCTGATTGAGTTGTCAAAGCTGTCGTGTCTTTGTTTTAGTACGCGTGGAATGCGGGGAAACGAAATTATACAATTTTCAGACCCGCGTTTTTTTTATGTCGGCCAATGAGCTGAATGGTTTTAGCCTCGGAAAGAGCTAATCCGCTATCGATACACTCCGTGATAACTATATGCACCGACAACTTAAGAAACGAGGAGAGTGGCTAGTCTCGTGCGTCTTCTCTGCAGTCAATGGCATCTCAATATTTGTCAATAAAGATGAAAAAATCAAACGAAGCAAGATATATATGTAGCAAATATAGTGAGCGTAACTTCCCTAGTAAACTGTACAGATATGGTGAACTTCTACCTTTAGAGTAGAGGGCACAATTTGCGAGGCTCAGGATTTGATATGAATTATCGAACACAACTTACATTGTCTCCTCCCTCCAAAAAACATCATTAAAACTTAATTTTTATTAATAGAGGTATAACGAGCCATAATCAGGGGCAACTTTTTTAACAGTTCCCATCGTACAGTACAATTAATAAAATAAATGATGACTGGTATATCTGGGATGACGTCGCAAACTCCCGTGTTCAGCTGCCACCATTACAACCACGTTCGAATGAATGACGCCCATGTACTCCAGAATCAAAGCAACTCCGCATTTTAAACATAAATGCACGGAGCATTGTGAACAAGGTTAACCAACTGGAACTTCTCTTATTGAATTATGATCCCCATATTACGGTAATAACGGAAACATGGTTGCACGAGGACATTAATAATGATAGTATCATTCCACCATCCTACAGCATATTCCGCAGAGACCGCCCATCGCGTGGTGGGGGGGGGGGTTGCTGTAATACTGAAAGATAATATTCATGCCGTGCTTTTAGATCAGATTGAAGAGCATGAAAGCTTATGTTTAAAGCTGAATTGCTGGGGTAACACAATTATCTTGTACGCTGTTTATAGACCTCCCAATTCTCAACCAGACTTCCTAAACCAACTGTACAACCACATATCCTCATACCGGAACAATAAACTTGCAGTTGTTGGGGACTTCAACCTTCCGGGTTTTGATTGGGCCCATTTGTCCGCTAACTCATGTCAGGACAGTGAGATTGTTCTTGACACTATGTTTGCCTATGATCTACAACAGGTTGTAACCGAAAACACGCGAGAGCAGGGCTCGAGCTGCTCTATCCTTGATCTCGTTTTTGTTAGTAGATGCTTAACTGAATATACGGTCAGTGTTGAGAGGGGGATCTCGGATCATAAACTCGTTTATTTCTGTTGTACTTTAGCGAAAGAGTCACCTGAACGGAAAAGTGTAGTTAAGAAAATTAAAGACTTCTCAAAGGCCAATGATGAGTGTATTCTGGACTATCTGGATTTGGCACTTGATAGTTTTAACGACTCAGACGTGCAAGTTTTATGGAACAAATTTAAGGTTATTTGCAACTACTGTTTGGATAACTTTGTCCCCAGTAAGAAAAAGCGTGTTAATAGGGCTAACCCCTGGGTGAATCGGAAAATAATTTCACTTAAAGCGAAGGATTAAACGCCTTAAAAAAACTAAACGTAGAAACAACGGTCGCCTTCAGGACATGCAGGACGAGCTAGGACGGCACGTTCAGCAGTCTCGTGATTATTATTTTGCTAATACTCTGCCTAATTTTATTAAAAACGACCCTCAGAAGTTTTGGAGCTACCTAAGCAACAAAAGAAAACCCATCGACCAAATATGTGTTGACAGTACAGTGATAGATGACACCATAGTGATCGCTCGTCATTTTAATGGATATTTCCAGTCAGTTTTTCTGACGCTGAAACGTACGAGTGTGATAATCATGAGTCGTCCTACCTGAATGCTGATTGCATATCGCTTGCAGGCGTATTTTCCATGTTATTGAACTTGAAAACGAAAAAGTCACCTGGGCCTGATAAGATACCCAATGCCTTTCTGCGTCGTTTCGCGGAACCCTTAGCACACTTCTTAACAGTGATATTCCGCACGTCATTTTTATCGGGAGTTCTGCCGAATGATTGGCTCTTAGCACGTGTTGTGCCGGTGTTTAAAAAAGGAGACCACTTATCTCTGAGCAACTACAGGCCAATCTCGCTTACGTGTACATCGTGTAAGTTATTAGAACATATAATTTCAAATATGGTAACTGACTTCCTCGATAAAAATAACTTAATAACCGAGTTTCAACATGGATTTCGAAATGGCTATTCAACAGTGACACAGCTAGTTACCACGGTGCACGAATTTGCCTCCACTTTGGATAAATCTGGTCAGATAGACGCCGTATTCATAGACTTCAGCAACGCATTTGACAGAGTGCCACATGGTAAACTGCTTTTTAAATTGGAAAGTATTGGTCTTGACTCAGCCATCGTTAAATGGATCGGATCCTATCTACATGGTCGTAGACAGTATGTCGAGGTTGGTTCTGGTTGCTCAGAGATGCTTGATGTGACTTCCGGTGTACCCCAGGGAAGTGTCCTTGGGCCACTATTGTTCTTGATATACGTCAATGATATTGTTTCTGTTGTGGACCCAGGAGTGAGCATTCGTTTATTTGCGGACGATTGTGTATTGTTCAAAGATGTTTTGTGTACTAATGACCAACTCGCACTTAACTCAAGCTTAAACTCTATACAAGACTGGTGCAACCAATGGAAAATGAAATTGAATCTCGAGAAAACTGTCTTTCTTAGAATCACAAACAAAAAGAAGTACCTCTCCTTTCAGTACAAAATAAAAGATTATAACGTCTCTGAGGTAGACCATTACAAGTATCTAGGGCTGACAATTGATAGGCATTTGGGCTGGTCAAAACACATCGACAACATTACATCTGCTGCTTTTAGAAAGCTAGGCCTCATTAGACACAAGTTGAAAAATACATTCCCTAACGTAAAATTGTTAGCGTTCAACACGCTTGTGAGACCTAAACTGGAATACGCCAGCGTTGTATGGGATCCCTTTACCAAAAAAGACATAAATAAATTGGAAAGGGTTCAAAGACGGGCAGTCAGATTCATTTACGATAAGTTCAAGCGATCAGATTCTCCCTCCTCTCTAATGCAGATAAACAAAATCGAATTGTTGCAGGAACGAAGGCAAATAGCAAGGCTAAAGTTTCTGTCTCTTCTTGCAAATGATAAGCTATCTGTTAATCGCCATGCATATCTAAAACCCATTGCTACGAGACAGACCAGACATCACCAACCACATTCACTGACTCCGTACTTTGCTCGCACCAATCTTTTCAAATTTTCCTTTTTTCCAAGAACAATCAATGACTGGAATTCTCTGCCCACTGAGTCACTTCCTTCTTCCTACCTCATGACCGTATAGGTTTTTACTAGTAATGTGTATCTTGCTCTTGGAGGCTTCTTGTCCTGTATTTTGCATTTGTTATTTACTGTATATTTTAACCTAGTGGCCTTTTTTATATCTTTTGTTGAAGACTGTTTTTTGTCGTGTATTTTATGATCTGTATTCACTCCTGCTTGGACCATTTAGGTCCGCAGTATGTCATAAATAAATAAATAAATAAATTTGTCGAGAAACGTTCTAAATTGCACTGGCCTGGAATCATGTATGGTCAATTTACAAGCGCACCTGTCGAGATTTCATTTCATTCCATTTAATTTCATTTAATATACTCTCAGGGCCCGAAGGAATTACAGAGAGGAGTGGAATTATACAGGAATATAAATTGATCAATGAAAACAAAACGCAACCAAACCAATCACAAGGTACAGAATTGCTATGAAACATTATTCGGAACATCTGTAAAGCCGGTTTTAAAATCAGCAGCGTGACTAAGTGAGACTACGGATGCGGGAAGGCGATTCCAGTCGACGGAGGTCAGGGGTAGGAAGGTGGCATAAAAGGTGGAGGTGATGCAGTAGGGGATTCCTACTTTTAGTGGATGACTAACACGTAACTTTCATCGAGTGTTTGTAACAAATTCTTCGTCATTCCGTGTCGTATTTATTTTGTACCATAATACAGCAGTCCGGGAATGGGATTAGTAGTGTCGTGAATAAATAAAAAAATAAAATAAAAGGAGCGTGAAGATTGTAAGTCAATCCATGCGTTTGTTAAGCTCTCAGTGACTGTATACGAGGTTTAGGAGTAATAATTAGGTTACTGCCGTTGACAACTTAAGAGGCGAAGAGCACTGCGTTCGCGCTCCTTGTATCGTAAAACGTTCTTCGGTGTTCTCTTCGTTTTTTTTTTGGGCTACTGACACAATTATTTTAGCTCAGGAGCGTGAATACGAGGCACGGGACTCGACAATCCCTGCTTTCCTTAAGCTGCATATAATAAAGTACGCCAAAACTATTGGAATGCGTTTGCTTGGCTGTAAGTATGCCAAGTTATAGGTATACTTATGTCGGCCATTGAGTGGTATCAGTGGAATATCCATAACTTCCAAGTTATGGGCATACCACGCATGAAAGCACACACACACCTGTACATCTGTACCCAAACACGCAGAACACCGCACTGGTGTAAATTTCGTATACTAAATATACACGGTTCCTCACCTATACCCACACAAACGTTCGCAGGCATGGACATTTTCCGACGTAAGAAAGCCTCTAGACTATGACGATCGACCTTGCCCAAATTGATACTGATCTACGACTGAACACAAATGAATCGAGGAAGTTGCAAAAATGAAAAGGCTGCTAAAGAAAAAAGGAATACGAAGCAGTAGAAAGGGGGCAGCCCGCTAGGGTATATTCGAGCCTCAACCGGAGTGTTACAAAGTAAATTAATAACAAAAATAGTACTAATATTTATTTTCATTTTTTTGTTCCGGGAATTTGGAAATTGATAAAACTGTATCGTGATATATTTTGCTTTGTTTTTAGACCCCCGCAGCTTATGCCGTATTTGCAAAGCTATAGACTGACACCCTGTTTGCAAACAACACTCTAAAAGAAAGGGGTGTCGTCTTACACCCTTCTGTCTGATATAATGCAACCCAAAACTTCAGTTCGACGTACAGCGAGCGCAGTGACGTCGAACAGACGGTCCCAACTTTTAGAGGAGGCTTGATAACGCTGCGATATAACTTATGACACAAATAAAGTACGTATCAAATACTACTACTACAAAAAACTGATGTTTTGCAGTCACGCCAAGAAAATTACGATTTTTCTATATAGTCAGTAACACGTACACTATCTATTTTAATAAGTTGTACCACTTGGCTATCAAGCCGCTGGTGAAAGTTGGTACCGTATGTTCGACGTCAGTGCGCCGTACGTCGAACTGAAGTTTTGGGCTGTCTAATATGGAACAAGGGGTTAAAAATATACCCTTTATTTCTGAGAGTGAAGTCAGTGTTTGGTCATACCAGGTGTGAGGTGTGCTCATGCCAAAAAACCAGACTGGCGTCGTGTGAAGCGTGTGAGCATGCGCAGTGCCGACAGCAGCACCAGAGCAGCGGCTAGACGTCAGGGTCGTATGTTGGTGCACAAAGCCACTAAATAAGCTCCTCTTCAGGGTAACAATAACTTTGTTCGCGCACTGTGGGGTGCGTGCACAAAAGCATTATGAACGAAGTAGACATCTGATTCGTAGAGTTATTACAATAAACGCTAGAGGCTCAGCTGGCGCTAGTGTCTACGGGACATCCGGTTGCAAATTGAAGCAAACAGCTACCAGTCTGCTTTTCCAGTCGTCCTGTGTATTCCTTACAGGAAAACGTGCGTGATGTTTTTCTCTTCGCCAGGGAATAATAGAAATCACCTTAGTCTTCACTCGTAACGGGTAATATGGTAATAAGGTCTATGTTCTACAGCATGATATGTCAATACAAGCTTTCAATTCAAGCTAAAATAACAATTAAAAAGCAAAAAGCAAAAAAAAGCACTCGGTTACTGCCTTATTTTGATTATTCATGCACAGTTTGTTTCTAATCCAGTTCGTGGTCTTTCTTTCCATAGCTCCATGCTTCGTTTCTGTCTGTTTTGATTCTTTGACTTGGCATATATTAGCATCTTTTTGGGGTTTTGTCAAGCCGATTGACTCTCTGTGCTTCAAAAAAACAAAAAATGATCAAGTGATGATCATTCGTTGAATTACGAGGCTCTGCTGCAACGTGTCAAACAACTTAGTCTGTATCGTCGCGGAGAGAAGGCGGACTTCTTATTTTTTTAAAACCCTGAACGGTCTATTGGTTTCCGAGTCTTCAATATGAGTTGAGCTTCAGGGTACCTAGAGTGCCTACAAGGCTCAATTCTCCGTTTTTTATAAACCCGTAACTTGTAGTACTATATGGCCGATCCCCAGGTTATTGGAAAGTTACAACGGGTAAGCGGAAAAGCTTGATATTTTTGATTCTAGCTCAAAGGAGTTCGGTCATTTTGTTCAAAGTATGTTCGAGCTAATGCTGTCCTTAAATTGTTTTTTCTTGTCAAGCGAGTAATGCTTCGTTTATTTAAATCTGAGACTAGAACATGTAGCTGCACTCTAAGAAATACCTGCGCGTCTACTTAACTGCAAAACACTCAAAGAGCTAATCTCAGCAATCTACGAAATCAGCTCAGCGAATGATGAGGCGAAACATCCGTTTAGACCTAAAAATAATGTCTGTGCTGTGGCATTACGCAATGCAAAGCGTCATGCTTGCATTGCGTAATGCCACAGCGCAGACTTAATTTTGAGGTCTAAGCGGATGTTCCGCCTGATCATTCGCTGAGCTGATTTCGTAGATCGCAAAGATTGCCTCTTTGAGTGTCTTGCGGGTAAGTAGACTGCGCAGGCATTTCTTAGAGTGTGTAATGAAATGCCGACGCGCTAATCTTCTCTCTTTCTATGCGCGATGAAATGTATTGCTTATGTGTTCTTGTCTAGTTGTAATGTTTTTATGTTTTACTCGTCTTAATGTGTGTATGTGCAACATATGCCTCGTTCATTTTAGTGAGTATTTGAATATGTCGGTGTGCCAGCACCAAGACGTTATGGTTGTTCCTGGGCACCAAATAAAATAATGATTCATTGATTTATAATTATTATTATTATTATTATTTGCTCAAAAATTTCAATGAAACAACATAACTATGCATGAGTGTGTGCGCGTGTGTGTGCGTGTTTTTGTTATTAGATAATCATTTATTGCATCACAGTGTAGTTATTGAAACTATTTGCATGTTTTTTGCATCATATTTTATTGTATTGGAGTGTAGATACTGCATAATGAGCTTGACACTGTTTGTGTGGGGACATTGTGATAATGACCATTAGGGTGTTGTCCCACAAGCCTTTAATCTTTTAAAGGGGCCCTGCAATCATATTTAAGCGTCTGCCTTTTTTGCGGTTTCCACGTCTCTTGAGGTTCGGGCAAGCCAGCGGGCACGGAGAGAGTAACTAAATATCAGTGCGTCACATTTTAACCGGATGACGCGGAAACCTTCTCCACCTACGAGGGCGACCCGCGGTGCCGAAAGCGCGCGAAATGTGACGTGTTTGGTCCTGGCCTTACTACTGGTCAGAGCCGCTAAAAGTTTTATTTTTTAGTCGAAATACAAACTATAATCGTCGCGAACCGTTTCAAGTATTTATGAAAGTAGTTTTTGCTCAGTATTTTAGATCAAAAAAGAAACAAATGCAGTTTATAAAGTACAGAAACAAGAAATGACCCGTCGACCTACCCGCCACCAAGCGGAGGAAAAAACGGCGCATACTAGAAAGGGGTAGTTTGATCAACGCATCGACGAGCGGCGAGCATAGAAAGGTCCCGGAAGTACGTGGCGGCGCTGCGGTCGTATACCGGCTCGAGGATCCGACCGGTTGCGAGCGTTCCGAAGGCCTTCGGTGCGGGTTTGGCTGGCGATTTAGTGAATTCGCGGTATTGCAGCGCGAAGTGGCTCCCGTTTTGAACTGATCTTTACCCCGTGTTTGCGGTCGTTTGTGGCCAATGAAGTGTCATGCCGAATTAGTCTTTAATCGCGTAGCAAACACAATGCGAGCCGCCCTGGCCACCGGCTTCATACGGCCTATCCAAGACATGCTTTAGTGGCGCCCTCTCGAGCCGTCGACACGGAGTGCGACAGCCGTGAGCGCTCGATGAGCTCACTACCCCTCTTCTACTTCACGGCCACTCAAGCCAAGACCTACAACGTCATGAAGAAGGTTATTTTTTGCTTGTTTTTGTAATTTTAATTCGCCTATAACTTTTAAAATAAAGCGAAATTCGAAAAAAGAAAAGTTTCATTTAGTTACTACGGTCAGCGCGCTCAGGTTCGGTACAAATTAAAAACCAGTAAAAAAATTGTTGCAGGGCCCATTTAAGCCACTAGACGGCGTCGTCGGTGCACAATTCTCAAGATGGCAGCGCCCTCAAGAAAAAAAGGTCTATATAAGAAATGTCTTTATAGAGCAACCTGTCACCGCCAATTTGAATTGGCTTACCAAGAATTTGTGTAAAAAGTCCAACGATAAATCTAATAAATCCACCAATAAAAAAAATCTTGCGCTTATTTGTGGCGGTTAACAAAAACCAAAGAAGATCCCTTGGTTACACGGAAATCGTAGCGCGTCCCAGAAATGACGTAAAGCGTGGCGGAGTTTTGCAGTAAAGAGCGTACTCCACCGGTAATGACCGATAGTTTAAACTTGAAACCCGCCAATATTTGTTCTTTTACGGCGGCTTTGAGCCACCATTTTGGTTCGGTCAGCACGGCTCATCCATCTGCATATATGAATCGCGATTCGACGCTTAATATGTCACTCTAAAATATATTTTTTTCTGACTCTTCTGTTCCTCTATTTGTAACGTCCACCCGGCTCATCACAACCTTTCGATGCGCATATACGCGTATTGTAAAGCTGAAAGATACGTATACTTTCAGTGAAACTTTTCCAAATGTTTCCTGGAAGGATTAAAGGGGCTATTCACCTTTAAAAAACATAATGCTGAGAGAAGACGTAACACGTGAGGTGGGTAGAGCCCACGCGCATTTAAAACGAGATATGAAAGAGAAAGTATATATACAGTGTATATATATATTGACTGGCTCAATGATTGATTAGGTAGGTAGGATGTTATGTAGGTATGCAGGCATGTAGGTAAGTAGGTAGGTAAGGGAATAGAAAAGGAAGAGAAAGAGGGCTGAAGAAGTGCGATGTGAAGAGGAAGTAAAATAATACGTGGTGCTTTTTGAGCAATTGCTCCTTTTGGGTGTTGCACTGCATACTAATGGGGTAGTGTTATTAAATTGCAAACATTCCATTGAAGAAGGGTGGAAGGAAAATGACAGAACGATAGTTAAGGTGGGTACTTTCCAGCCACGCATTTATTTGTCTGCTCACAATATTACGTCTGAAATATTTACCACCGGAAAACACTGTCACCGGAGTCTTAACTCATATACTACGTACCTAGGCCTATCGAATACAAATTCCCATCTAAAGTTATTTTGATATTTTTAGATTCATCTGAAGAAATTTAGAAATCTGTTTGCCCCTGGTAATAAAGTATTCATACTGTTAAACAGAACATGTTTGGAGCAGGGCTCTTTAGTTCCGAAGTTTACCCGAGAAAAAGTTGAAGTTTGCCTTTTTCTAACGGTAGAACAAACATTTAAAAATGCACTTAAGAAGACTGTCAGTTTTCTGTCTCCTAGACTCAAGGTCGCAACTTGAATATTCGTCGAGAATGTGTTGTCATAAGCTATGCTTACATTTTTAAATGTGTAGGAAACCAAATGAGAATAACAAAATATAAAGTCAGAGTGGCGAAACTATGCTGCGTGGGCGACCGGCGTAGCCTACACCTTTTAAACTGTTTTGTGCACAAGAGAAGCAAAATTTACGATAAAAAATAAAATATTTACTCTTAAATATACGACCCACGTAAATCGGCGTGACACTGTTAACATGAACTAACAATCGCCAGTTTTTTAAAAATTTTTTTTTCAGAATAGAGGTCTTTTTACTTAAACTACTGCTGTGATAAAAAGGGCACAATCGGGGCACTAACCTAACGATAAAAATTGATGCCCGCCAATAACCTTCTGAATTAAAAGGCGAAAGCGCGCTGATGTCGTGCAACCATGCCGTTCCTAGTGAAAACGCCACTCCTATGAGAAATTTCTTGTGCCCAATAACCATATATGAATGATACAATATATATAGGAACATATAAGAACCTTATAAGATATATAATAACATATAAGAACCATACATGGAACTTATAATAAACTTCTCACAAGTTTTTATACGGTTTTATGTGTTCCTATTTATCTTATATGGTTCCTATATAGTTCTTATATGGTTCTTATAGGTTCCTAAATATCTTGTGTGATTCATGTCTGTCTATTGAACACAGAAATTTCGCATACAAGTGATATTTTTCAATAGGGGCGCGCAGTGTGAACAATGTCGGCCATTTTATGAAAGACTAAGAATAAAAAAAGCCCAACGAAATTCATCTAACATTTAAAGTTGGATTAGACCAAGTAGTCTCCAGAGTCGTTTGTTTGAATAGAACTCAAGTAGTTACTCAAATCAACATGAAATGCATGGTTTAAAGGGAGATACATTTGGATTTGCTAGAAAGCTACCTTGCGTTTCGCTGTCCGAAAGTCATTATAAATGATTAAATGCCCAACATCTTGTAAAAATGAATAACAAAATAAAGTATACTGTATTTCATTTGATACCACAGCACACAAGGGATCGTCTGCGATCTCTCGAAAACGTGGCACTGATATTAACATCAACACATGGGCAATTTAAAAGTTTACTAATTTTGTGAGTTAAGTGTCGTCTGCCGCAGTTTGTTGTATGCTTGGGATTCTACGTCTCGTATCTCTTAATGCGTGAGCAACAGAATCATGTGTTGGCGCATTGTGGAGCTTATTTTTGTGGATCCATTGAGATAATTTTCAGTGGTATATCTGGTTTGACAAGGTTGCACGTTATTCACCATGTTGCAATTAAAAGATTGGTGAACTGACTGTTCAAATAAAGTATGACTAATTTCATGCAAATTATTTTTATAATGCCCGGACAGCGCTTTTTTTTTTTGAGACTGTCAGTCAGTAAATTACATTGAAAAAACCAGTGACTGACGTATCGTAAAAAAAAAAGCGACAACTCGTTGGCAACGTTGGTTTAAAAGATAGGATAGCGCTATGCTCCCGAGCAGGTGCAAGCACATCAATCACTTGTGACATTAATACCTTATGTTAAAGCAAAAAATATATTTTTGTTTCGCTTAGTATTTTGTCAAGGTCAGGCCTTACATCGCAATGAAGAACTATTCGACCAGGGAAAGCAGACACACTGGAATTTTGTATAATACGGATATATCTTTTGGTTTGTATTCCTTACAGAAAAACAAAGGTTCATACATTCAATGAAAGCGTGATCTTCCATTCAAACACCCTGAATTTCGGCAGTCTTTCTGACAAACGAGCGATCCTTTCTGATAAGCTGGTATGTGTAAACATTTTCCCTGCCGAGAAGAAGCTCACAGTAGAACAAATCAGTTGGACATAAAGTATAAAAGACTGAAAACATAATCATGTGTTTCGTCCATTTCATCATTTTCTTGTTTCAATTGCTTAGATTGTTGAAGATATGTAAGTGAAATTTATGTACACTGCGGGACGCTGTTGGCACCAACACGGTTTCGGCGCCTTTTCGCATTTTACTTCCAGGGGTGCTGGAAGACGTCAAAATTTACCACTGAGTTCAGTGCTCAAACTGAGCACTTTACACTACTAAAGTAGTTTTAATGACGGTCCTTTAGTACTGAAAGAAGAAGAGGAAAACCGATGATGACTTGGTCGCTAACTTGTACATCAAGAGGTCCGCACACGCTACTTTTGAATTATTTCAATTGAAGCATTACACTAGCCACTGGTTGAAGCGAATCAAGCTACACGTGAGCTACAGAACTACAGTACCAGAACAGCGGTCAAATGTTCTTCGGCGAAGGAAATAGATATACATAGCACACTGGATAATATCGAGATACATAGTTAATAGGCCTTGTTTCTTATATGCTCAATATTTACGAAGCAATAGTTAGGTTTATCTTGTAACATTCGATATGCATGAAGAAAACGGTCTGTGGCTGCTTTTACTACGAGTCATGTGTCAACATATAAGGCACAAGCGTCCATCGCTGTTTGTTCGAGTTTCGCTATTCTAGTAAGCACGTTTGATATTTTTCTTGCCACGGAAACAACCATGCGCGTCACTGATTGTGTCACTGTACGCAAGTCAAGTTCAGAGCCGCAATCACATTGCTAATATATCATACAAAAGACAGTACGCAGACACAGTATAATGCGTGTTTCTTGTGTGCATAGCGGTCCTGCCAGATTCGTCATTCCAAAACTGTTTGCCGACGTGTTCGAACATGTCCATGAAACAAACATGCTTTGAAAATCCCTGGGGCGTGTTCACAGTTAATTCTGTGATCATGTCTGGAGAGAAACTCCGTGTCTTTTCTACGCTGCATGAACAGTGTGACTGCGGCTTAAGAATATTAGTCTCAAAGACCACATTTTATTAACGTCCTAAAAGGCAATACCCATGCTGCTGAGCGACAAACCATATATTCTAAAGTACTGTTGGTATTGTTTATTATAAAAATGAGTTGTCAATGCCTATAATTCCGAGGAAAAACAAATTGTCTAAACTGTTCTTCAAGATCCCGCCTTGAAACTTACCTTAACCACAGTTTCGTTTCGTCCCCATCAGATGGAATGGCGTGAGTGGAAGCGAATCGCGTCTCGTTTTTTGTTTTTCTCTTCATTTTATTTAGGTGTGGAGAGTTCTCACTGCGAGTTACAAACGCTCAGACGAGGAGAACAAAAGTGGTTCGGAAAGGAGTGTCAGGCGTGTGTGACGTCACGGCAATGCTCGGAGAGCTCCAGTAAATCTAGACTATGAGAAGCAATTTCTATTATCTAATTTCCAATGTGCTTAGCCGAAATTTCCTGAGCGCAGACATTTGTTTTCTAGAGTCCAAATGCCAATCTACGAAAGTATTACTTACGTTTGGTTTGTGCGGATCTTTAATGTGTGTCTCTCTTTCTTTCTTGCAGCCGGGAGAGGTGTTTTCGCTGCGTTGCCATCTACCAAAAGCATCATAATGTCCTCCAGTACAGAGAAAGTAAGTGTCTGTTTTATGTCCATACGAAAACCACTTACATTGTAGCCTCATAATGACGTGATGACTGTGCCTTTGCTTACCCCCAGATCTTGCGATGAACTCTTTTATCACTGCAAAGCGCTCCCTGTTAATGACGATTGACGATTCAATAAATGATTTAATGACTGCAATGGGTACGGCAACAAACAGCCTGGCTACCTAAAGACAATGAGCATTGCGTTTCTCTTCCTCACTGACATTTTTGTCGATTGCGATTTCAAGTTGAATTACTTTTTGATGCTTGTCATTCTGTGCAACTCCCCAATACAATGCAGTGATCCTCCTTTCCTATACAAAAAAAACCAGTAGGCGCACATATATTTTTTAGTATGCGAAGTAGTTAGTAACGAAGTGCCGTTTGTGTTACAGCATACTGCGACGAGTTCGACAACCTGAAAGAAGCGTGCCATCTTCTGAATGTCGACGCCCATTTACATTCCTTGTTCAGAGGTAAGAACCTTTTTAGGCTTAATGTCTCACCACCTTTTTAAAAATGTCTGCTATACTTCGTTTCACCTGAAGTACGGAAGCAACTGACGCTGCCAGCTGGTGAGAATAACCCAACAGCACCAAAACGCAAGGTGCCTGCCCTTATATTGTACATTCATTTATTTATTTATCTTAAAAATAATGCCGGTCAACTTTTCAGGGCCAAGGCATGAAGTGGACGAAAAAAGTGAAAATGCCGTTTACAACTCCCTTTAACACCGAATTGGAGCGCAGCTCTTGAGGAGGAGGAGGGAAAGAAGTACTCAGGGAGGAGTATACCCCTCCTTCTCCTCCGGGGGGGGTGCGCGTGATCCCCCCCAAGGTCACGTGACCCCCCTCGGGGTCACGTGACCCCCGCGACATCTCCCAACATGCACCGCACGTGGCCTCGGGGGGGGGGGTCACGTGACCCCCCGACATGTCTCAACATGTCGGGAGGAGAGTCACGTGACCCCCGCGGCATGTCCCCGACATGCACCGCGCGGTTACGCCGACGCCGACGGCGACGCCGACGGCGACGCCGTTCAAGCCGGAAACAGGCGCCTAAGAGCTGCGCTCTAAAAAGGTCAGCATAACAAATATGTAGTTATAAACATACAGTAAATGGCGTAAGCAACTTTGTTCGTATAGTTCATTCAAACAAAGAAAAGTTCATCAATGGCAATAGAGAATCAATCGAAGGAGACAGTGCCCATCACGCTGCGGAGAACTCGTTCCACTCACAGACAGTGCGCTGAAAAAAATAATATTTGAAAACATCTTTCCCGCAACAAAACTCACGAATTAGTTTCTCATGCTTCTGTCTGGTATCACGGTTAAAGTTCAACTGAAGATAGGCGTCAAACTTTAAACAAGTTTCATTTCTGTATATCGAGAGTGTAAAAATTGTAGGCGATTTACTTTCCTTCGACATGACAACTCAGGCAGTCCAGACGCAGCGTATAACGGCGAAACGTGTGATTCTTGGCCATGTGAATTATAAATAGAATCTAAGATATTTTCTTTAAACCCTCTCAACTGGTTTATATACGATTGTGAATGCAGGTGCCATATTATGTCAGTGTACTCTAGTAAAGAACGAATTAGAGTTTTAAACGTTGATTAGCTTCGTTTCAGGAGTGCAGTGAATCACAGTCCTCCGCAGTGACCACAACTTCCTAGAAGCTTTGGCAACAACCTGCGCAATGTGACGGGATCAGTTTAAATTAGAGGTAATAGTGACAAATAGATACTTGCAGTCGGGGACCACTGCCAACGCATTGGAGTTGTTAGTATAGGGGAAAAATGCATGATTGGTTTTGCGTCAATATAACGCCGTACACAAACATAATGAACACGATATTTGTGCGCTTTTGATGCTGTTTGATTGGTCCCATCACCTTGTAGCGTTGGCTCCGTCCGGACGTAAAGTGAAACGAAGTAAAAATAATAACTCCAAATGAATTGTTTCTCTTCAGAACAGCCGAAGGGACCTAAAGATCTTT
Source organism: Ixodes ricinus (assembly GCA_037355805.1). NCBI lineage: Eukaryota > Metazoa > Arthropoda > Arachnida > Ixodida > Ixodidae > Ixodes > Ixodes ricinus. Next base: position 75,082 of record JAZHYW010005016.1, read on the forward strand.
GAACAAAGTTCTTTCATCTTTGAGACGTGTTCAAATGGCGGCTGTCAAGTAGTCAGTGATGGATTAAGAACGCAGTAGAAGCTCCATCTCCTGCACGTGCTCGTCGTCTTCTGCTTTGGCTGCACAGGCTCATGACACGCCGAAGTATTATTGAAGGCAGTAAACGCGTGCTGAAGCGGAGCTTCATAGCGTTCCAAAAATTCCCCGACTAGTCATAGCTTGCAAGGGTCGCCATTGCTGGATACTGAGGTTATTCTACTGACTGGTTTCTTCGAATTGGAGCCTCTGCGGTGTGAAACTAACACGAAGAACCGAACACTCGCGGCGCATAAAATACCTGACATGGCCGCGAATGACGTCACGTGCAAGCGATGTGCAGATGATTGCAAGGAGGGCATCTGGCTTCCGCCATATCTCTGCTTGTGTGGGATAGTGCGTGCAATTACAAGCTTGCGAAAACTACGTTCGCGTGCACGTTGGACACGCATGCGTACTCATGGGACACCAGTGAAGCGCCGTGCCTGCAATATGTTGCAATTCTCTTTAGAGACACTGCATGTGCTCCCGAAATGTGCAGGTCACCGAATTGTGTATTGAAGGAGTTCGGTCGAAAGAAAGAGGAGATTTCGACCAGAACGGTACATTCACCGTGAAAGCCGCAGACTCTCCATCGCATTAAGAAGAAACTCAATGTAAGCCTGGGGTGTATGCCAGATGCGTTGGTCCTACCATTAAATTCGGCTGGTAGCGGCAATTCGAACATTAGATGAGACCGTATCCTAGTGATCGACAATCAAAACGTTTCATCATGGTGATACTAAAATTAGCCATCGATTGCGGCTTAGACTTAGCACGTGTTGCGCCTTCGGCATTCCTAGATTCAGCTATCTCCAGCCTATTCGGGCTTTTTGAATATGTACGATTTCGTTTTGCCCTATGAAATTAGGCGCAGACCCATATTGAAAAACAGCGCGAATAACACACGGACAAGAAAAGAACACAAAGGACACGCTGTCCTCGTCCTGTGTTTTCTCTTCTTGTCCGTGGTGTTATTCGCGCTGTTTTTCAATAAAGATTCATACCAACTCGCCCAACGTTCCGTTCTAGGCACAGACATTTCAAAGATTCATCGATAGAGTTCGTCAGAAAACTCCATTTCATCTTCATCGATGACATCTTCGTAGTCAACATAACCACGGCTGAACACGAACAGCACCTCCGTCTCCTGTTCGACCGACCTGAACAAGCTGGTGTTGTCACCAACCCAAACAAGTGTGTGATTGGCGTAAATATTTAGAGTTCCCAAATACCGCATCACACCTTAAGGAATCTTACCTCTTCCTGAAAAAGTCTATACCATTCGTGAATTACCTCAGCCAGCTTCTCTCGGAAAGCTTCAAGAACATATTGAGGTATTTAGCGCACTAAGTAAAGCGAATAACAGGACAAAAAGAGCGAAAAGGACATGATGAAGACCACTAAAGGCTATCAACCGCCACTACTTTGGAACGACCACGCTGGCACAGCATTCCCATCGAAGAAGCGCTGGAAAGTTCGGCCCTTTTCGCATACCCACTCCCTGATGCTCCCACTCGCTGCATGACTAATGCCATGGGCACTATGGTCGGTGCTATACTACAACAGCATTTAGATGGAGACTGGAAGTCCATGGGTTTCTTCGTACGAAAACTAATACATCCACAAACTCCCTACCACAGTTACGGGTGAGAGCTGCTGGCTCTATACCTAACTGTTAGGCATTACCGCTACTTCCTCGAAGGAAAGAAAACTCTGTGTCCTCACCGACCACAAGCCGCTGACTTAAGCGTTTAACGGTAGCCACAAAGCTTATTCAGCACTAGAAATTTTACATCTCGAGTACATTTCCGAATTCACTGTCGACAACCGTCGTGCACCGCGGTGGCAGTGCGTGTAGAACACGCCCTGTCACAGCCGCCTCGGTAGCTACGAGGCAAAGCGCTGTCTTTCGGATCTTCATTTGGCGTATTGGAGTCTAGGCCGAGGGACCTGCAATCCTGACCGAAAGTGATTGCAGAAAAGGCACTATGTACCGGACCTTTCTGTTTCGCGTAAACAGATCCCCAGGATGTAGAAACAAATTTTTAGTTTTTCGCTGTGGCGTGCCAGAAGCCCTCCGTGTATGTGGCAGCTAAAACCACCAAATTTGCATTGCCACTGCTGGGACATTACACGCCAACCATTCTTAAAATTCCTGTAATAGTTATGTTGGCAATGTTTGCAAAGAAAATGAGTGCCTTGCAGGCGATCCTCTTTAAAACAAACGCTGGCTTAGACTACGAGTGTATAAGAATAGAAGTAATATTCCCTTGTCTGGCTTTTTTAAAAAAGAACGCAAGGTACATTTCTGAATTCGACAATACTTTTCTCGCAACCTTTCTTTCGTTTTTTTTTCTTCTTGATACAGCGTCAGAAGAATATAAAAAATTATTCTACTGGTTTTGAAAAAAAAAGCTTAAACTTGTTGTCTAATTATAATTTTGTAAGTTGCCTTGACTCTACTGTACTCACTCGACAAGGCGGCATCGGCAGGGAGGCACGTCAGCCGTCCGCCTCCAGCGCGAGCTTCGTACCTTTGACAACGCTTCGGCGTATCGTGCACCGTCGACCGTAAGCAAAGAACGGCGAAAGGCATAAACTACATGCTGCAGGCTGGGCGGTCAAAAAATGTACACCCTGCCCTTCACACTTTTGCATTGACTATACAACAACTTCAAATGATTTAAATGAAAAGAAGGAAAGGGGAAGAGGGGAAGAACAGGGAGTGAATCATGTTGCTTTACAATTGTAAATTGTTTTCATATCTAGTTTGCGTTTTCTTCATGAGGCGTTTAATGAAGTTACTTTATGCCCCAGAGATGACGGCAGCGTCTCTTCAAACTGAAACCCGAAAGCTTCTCCCTGTTGAATTATTTAAATGGAAAGAAATATTTACCAGATTCATAATGTTTTCTTTGAAGACTGTCCTGCATTGCGTCCTCCAAAGCGCAGTGCAATACTCTTTTCGATGCTACTCTCCCAAGCGCTGTTTTGAAGAGCTCAATGATATATCGTAATGTACGGGGTGTCCCCGAAAAATAAGTTACGGTGCCTTTTCGATCGCAACAATAAACGACGAATCGCCAAACGCTCAGATTCAGCCCGTATGTAGTGCTAGCGGTTCGGACCGCATGCCAAAATTTCAGAGCTTGCCATTTCTGATTAAAAAGGCTGTAAGCGATTTTTGAAAATTGTCAATGGGAAAATGGTAGTCGACCAAGCCCATAAGTACCTGGATATGAATGGCGCGAGCTACCAGGGACGGGCCCACTATCTAGTTACAAGTTTTAAAAAATAATTTTTGCATAAGATAACGGTTAGATTTGAAACTTTGACATCAGATGTGGAACTATAGCGCGTCATTTGACGGAAAACGGATCGTTCAGCGATGCGTTGTTTATTTTTGCGAAAAGAAAACAAAAAGGTAGCGTAAAATGTTTGCTTGGGTACATTGTGTACGGCTTCTAATATAACTTTAGGAGGTGCCGTTCTAGGCTTCCGAGTTATTCTCTACCGATAGATTTGTGTTAGGCGCGTCTTCATTCTTCGTAAAAAGCGATTTTGTCGTTTGTTCTTGTTACCTTCCCTTCACCACTCGTCTCCTTTTACGAAAAAACGACGTTTTGTACGCTCAAAGAAAAGTGTACAATTGTGATGCGCGTTGCTGTGGTTTTTTCCTAAAAGTTTTAAAGACGGAATATATTGAGAAACCTTCTTCTTGCCATAACACTTGCAAAAGGTATTGTAACTGTATTCATGACTAAGTTTTCAAAATGTAAGTTTTTACCGATCAGTACCAAACATGTATGCCTGACATTATAACCCGCCATTGCAACTTTATACGTCGAGAAGTGTATCATATGTAACGCAATAATCTAATGCATAGGACATAAAGTAAGCCGAGCTAAAAAAATTAAAAAAGCAGTATTAGAAACTCGACTCTGGTTGTATACTAGGGCATTACAGCACACCCTCCGACTGCTAGTAAACACCAAAAAGCAGGACGTTGGCTATCCTAGCAGCGTCGTATGGATATTTTCTACCAGCAACCCGTTTACGAGTAAGAAGCACCATAGGCATTTTTCACATGCCCAGAAAAGGCAAATGCAGGCGCAGTAAAGTACGCACGAGAGAGGAATCATTACCCCGTAGACAACTTCTCCGCCTTATATACCTGACAATCAAAAAAAAATGTAAGGCGATGTGCATTACATTTATTCGATAAACGATTCTTCCGCTAAGGTTGCGACTGAAAGGCAAACAGCCTTCAGAAAGGATGTTGGCCCTTCAATTTCTCGTAGCGCCCTTTGTCATATCCCTTCTACAGCCTTCGAAAACGAAAGGTACTCCATGCAAAAGCACCCTATTTTATTATTAAAAAGGGAGTATTACTCAAAGTAAGGGGCTAAAATTATGTATCCAAGACTATAAAAGTTTATATTTATAACTACCTTCTTGCTCCCTTATAGACGTAAAGCTTCTACTAGACATGGAGATAGTAAAAGCAATTGCCTGTGTCTTGTGGTAGCTTCAATATACTGTTTCAGGTTTAGCAGATCATGAATATTTGTGGTCAGATATCATGTGAGAACTCCTCCTGTGTAATTTGTGTACCAAAACGGAAGAAATACTAAAATTATAAAAAAAACATTGTTATCGGAAGTTGAACACCTAATAAACCTACATCGAGATTTTGACTCAATGCTCCCTAAATAAAATTGCGTGTTTCCTTTCACGCAGCACACGGAGACAATAAGTAGTAGGATCCTATCCTATGAAGAAGCTCGGAGTATGGCAGATCCTAAAAATGCCATGTGCTCAGGGCTGGGCGTTTCACTTCCTCATTGGCCCACGACATCTCCTTTTTCACACCCAATCTTACAAGCATAGAGCTTGGTCATTTGCCGAGTCCCTCTTTTGTTTGCCTTGATTGGCGGTCTTTAATTTCTGCGTGAAATTTCACTCGCATACCTTTTAATGCGAAAACATTAACTGTCTCATGGAGCGTAGCCGGCGTTGTCTGTAACCATCTGTAGCAGCGACACGCAGTTAAATTCCCATTGGCCAAAAGTACAGCAACGCATATGCTTCGTCACGGAAGCCTGCGGGGTGGTCAAGGTCAAAGCGGACGCGCCTCAGATATAAAACACAAAGAAAAGCGCAGCAACGCAGATGCATCTTCACGGAAGCCGTGGAGCCGGCGGAGTTCGCCGCGCCTTCGCAGTGGCGGAGCGTTATTTCACCGCCGGAGAGCGGTGACATAACGTGGCGCGCAGCTTGTAAGAATGCGCTACGTGTACTCATAAGCAGTCTTAAGGGCTCTTATTATTTTATAAAACTGTGTTTTGTTCATTTTGTTCGAAATCTAAGCTGTAGCCTAGTCGTTCCCATCCGAGTGGCTCACTTCATGATGCTTTCTACTCGACACATTTACCGGCCGGGTGATTCAAAACAGATTAAAAAAAAGCGTCTTTACAGCTACTTGAATGCCGTCTTCACTATATGTTTCTCGAGCTCGGCGGACATTCGAGGGGCGAACAACTTTCACAGTTTGGTGAGTAATTGACCAAACTTTGTTAATTAACTTTTTAAGTATTGAAAATGGACATATGGTTAGAATTAAAAACTTCCTTAGCATAATTTAAAATCACTAGATCAGTAATTTTCAGAAAGGCTTCGAGTACATGACAAGCGCAGTACTGCGCTAAAGTTACCACTCGTGCAGGAGGAGCAAAGCTACCTGTACGATAAGGCGCCCGTGCGATTTTTAATCTATTGTTATGTGTATATCAGTACCATCTACAAAAATTATCAACAAGTTTCAATTGAGTTTGAAATGTTTTCTTACAGAGTACATTAATATCTCAATTGAAACTCATTGACAATTCTTGTGAAGGCCTGCTGCACGAGTGGTAACTTTAGCGCCCTGCTGCGCATCTAACGCTCTCAAAGACTTTGTGAAAATGATTGATATAGTAGTTTTAAATGACGCCTAGCAAGTTTCTAATTAGGATCATATATATAATCTCAATATTTCAAAAGTGAATTACCGATTTTATATAAAAATTTACCCGACTGTGACAGTTGTTCGCCTCTCGAATGTCCGCCGATGTCAAGAAAAGTACAGTGAAGACGGCATTCACGTTGCAGTAAAGACGGCTTTTTCAAAAATCTGTTTCGACAGAAAAATATCACTCGGTATGTATTTAAATGCACTTAAGTACCATATCAAAGAGATGTGTATTATTGATACTGTCCCAATCTGGTTTCTTCCGTAGTTTCCCTTGATGTTAGGTTTTGTTGATGTATTTTTTGTGGGAACAAGTGTTGTTATCGAACGCACCATTTCTTTAATAGGTCTAGTAGAAATCCTTATACCTCCGAAAAATAATACTTCTGCATTCTTGTTGGATATTTTGTACCACTCGCAGGCCGCATTGATCGAAATTAACCAGAATACACATATAGGTCTTACATTCACATAGAGATCAAAGAGGACGTACGAGTGATATAACAATGGTGTGTGATACGCGTTTACCACCCAAGGTTAGCCCTCGTGCTGGAGTGTCCACTTTGTTCCTTAGCGGTTGCTGAACAAAGTGTCATATTTCTAGATAGACTATTTTCATCAAACTGGATCGTGAAAGATGATTGTTTAAATTAGAAAACATTTTAGTCAATAAGATAGCTATGCAGAACAATATATCGTACCTTTGGAGTTTCTTGAGCAGTACAGCCCGAATGCCTTCTAATTAAAAGTGGCGAAATATAGGCTCCTACATCATTATAAGATCTACTCGAATAACGTTCTGGCCGTTCGCCACCATGTGAAAGAAACAAAAATAAGTGCCCGAAACCATGTCTGCAGTTACCGATAGGTTTTGTAGCTACCGCGTTCGCCGCACATGCATATAAAGCAGCGAATAAAAAGCTGATCGACGCAATCAACTCTATTTTAGCCGAAATTAGACCCCCTCAAAAGGTAATCAAGACACCAACCGTTCCGAGCTTTCCGAGGAATAAAATCGTACAAGACGAAGGAAAAAGATATAAAAGAGAATCATCAGGGTACAAAAACTTCGGAGCACGTTTTTAAATTACCTTAATTGAGGCTCCCAACCGGAAGACATCATAGAAAAGGCCGACCACTCTGTTTGATGGAGGCTGCAAAATCGTTGAGTCGTAATGCGTGTACGAACTGGTGGAATGGCTCTGCATTTTATGTATTTGCGAATGAAGGAGCGAGGGGGAAAAAGTGTTAAAATTGTCCTTACAAAAACGCGGCACTAAAATATGAATTCTTTTCTTCGAGACTCTCCATCTATACCTTAAAGACTATCGTTAAAATGCAGTCAGAAACGCGTTATTTTTTCAGGTAAAAACATTTTAACACAAACATTCTTTAGAAACTGCGTGAAACATCAGGTTTCAACCGCATACATACTTAAAAAAAGTGTCGTACTTTATTCTTCAATAAAAACGTATGCAGGAGACTCTTTTAAGTAAAAAGCTCGATATAATTGTGATCTGCATACTTGAGATTGAAGTCATCGTCCTAACGTATGTTGTTTCGCTTTATACCAGTCAAAAAACGGCTATTTATATACGCATATCGTGCCAGTGACCGCAGTCGAAAACGTGCTTAATAAATCTTTGATTCGACTTTCTTATTTTTTCATTTTTGCGGACATTCGTTTTCTAGGCTTAGGACTTAAGCTAGGATTACGATAAGCTTTTTGTGCTATGTAAGTGGAAAGTTCATCAATTGACATACGTTCTTCGTTTTTTTTTCGCTTGCATTCTTCATTTTGTAATTTCCTTGCCATGACTTTGGGGCGAAACCTCGCATTTACCGTCGATGCTACGAACAATTTCAGTACTAGATTCAACAGCTCAAGAAGAGCAGGGCATGGCTCATGACGTGGAAGGCTTCTCGCTCCATGATTCATTTGTGGACGTTCTTATCGGCCGATGCAGCAGCCTGATAGGCCGCGGAGGGATAATGAGACACTCGGGGCTCGCTATGCACATTCGTTTTTCAAGGTGTCATTGGCAAGAGAAGACACATTGAGCCTTCCGAAAGCAACGATTAAGTTCAATAATGTGTGCTCGAATTCATTTCGATTGCAGTACGGGCGTCGTACGCGCCCTTAGCCGATGGTCCGATGTATGTTTGTGTGTGTTTTTACGTCTGTGTTTTTAAGGCCTGTTTAACACTGTTGCGACCTCTTAGAACCTGGTGCCTTGGAACCTTTTGATATATCTTACAGCGAGAGGACACACTGGCGCCATCTATTTGGTAGCAGTGCAAACTTGGCGGTCCGGCATATTTTCTATTTTTCTCGCGCATTATACTTTCTATATTGGCTCGAAAGTTTTGTCAACGTTATAAACGAGCCTTTCTTATTGGTATTACGCACATTTGACCTCGGAAATGCCGCAAAACCTTCGCTCTTGTGAAATGCAGTTCCAGGGCCACCGCATAGATTACGCCAGAGTGCCAGTGTGTTCACTCGTCCTAAGAAATTTTAAGAGGTTTAAACAAGTCTCGCCTCTCTCGGTCGTACTCGGTTGCAAGAGTGTGAACGGGCCTTTACGCCGGTAGGTAGTTTTCCAGAAATAAACCAGTTGTCAGTCAGCGCTCGGTCTGTGTGTTCCTCGTTCTTTGTCCTCCGTACTTTTCGCGCTGTTTCCCTCTTCGTAACTATGCATAACCAACTCGCCCAATTTTCAACGGTGCGTCATAAAATAATCTAGAGGAGTCAGTGGGTGAGGAAAAATGCGCGTGTATATGTAGGTGTGTATGTATGCTTGTATGTATGAGTGAATACCTGAACGTGAACGTTCGAACATTGGAAACGTAGGATTTATAATTTGGTTGAAAGGCCCCATATTTTAAATTTAATGTATGTATGAATGAATGCACGCACGCCTGTATGTCCCTGCGCGACACTGCTAGCGCCAGCAAAACATCGGCATGTTTTCTCAATTTACTTCGAAGGGGTACTGGCGGGCAGCAAATATTACCGCTAAGATTAGTGTACTACATAAGCAGTTTCCACTACCCTTCTAGTTTTTGTGACGGCCCATCGCGATTCTAAAAGAATCAGAGCGAAAACCGGCGGCAGCTTGCTCGCGCTAAGAGTTTCGCGCAGTAGTGAAATGTTCGTGCGTGCTCGTATGCTTGCGTGCCTGCATATGTGCGTGCGTGCATGCACGGAAAGTATGCGTGCTTACATCTATATGACCATCTACGAGGGTATACGTATATTTTTATGCCTCTATATGTTTATGCATGTACGAATGTATGCATGTCCTTATGCTCTACGTCAGTGGTCTCAAACTCATTGGAGTGTGCACGGGGGCAAGATAGCCCTCATCGGAAAGGTCGAGTGCCGCGAGTGCGTTCAAAAGGTTTGAAAGAGACATTGTGCTTTATGCTTTTTGTAAACTTGAAGTTTGTCCTGTGGCATCTTAAGATTTGATTTGTCTATATGACTACATTAGGCCCTGGCCTGAAATGGTAAAAAAACTAATATGACACCACCCCGCCAACGTGCTGGCATTTTTAATAGAACAAGAGTGCAAGTACACTGTCATTCCAGTCGCTCAATTTGATCAGGAATTAACCATGCTCAACATGTACTAGGGTGTCACAAAAGAAAATTAACACGGTCGTTTTCACCGCAAAAATAAACTAGGCATCGCCGAATGCTCATTCTCCGCCCAAAGGTAGCGCTAGAGGTCACAACCAGATGCCAAAGTTTCAGCCCGATCCGATAACTTGATAAAAAGTTATAAGTAATTTTCTTAAAATTTCAATGGGAAATTGGCCGCTGACGGAGTTTTCGAACACATGGGGATCTACGGCACCAGAAACCGAAAACGGGCAAAAATGGGCTCCATTTTCCCATTGAAATTTTCAGAAAATCACTTTTAACTTTTGATTAAGTTATCGGATCGGGCTGAAACTTTGGCATCTGGTTGTGACCTCTAGCTCTACCTTTGGGCGGAGAATGAGCGTTCGGCGATGCCTAGTTTATTTTTGAGGTAAAAAAAGACCGTGTAAATTATCTTTTGTGACACTATGAATTTAAAAACAATCAGTTAATTCGACAGTCCTTGCTTTCCTGGCGATTTTTATAACACCACCCTAAACAAATAATTGCCTTTTAATGAGGATAATTTTTGACGGGAATAACCCCGACCTCATAGCTTCATTTTTGGGAGTTGCTCCTGTTGATCGAGAGTTTGCACAGCCTGGATGCATTATTCAACAAACAGCTCGCGCTTGCAGCCTAGTAGGGAAATTGTTGTACATTACAAAAAACCTGGGAAGCAAAAAATAAAGCGAAACCAAGAGAAAGTGTAAACAGATAAGGATAAACTACGTGAAGACATTAAAAGATCAGAACTACTTTTCGTGCGAAAATTGATCGACGAGATGAGACCACAATGGCGCATGCCATTTCTTGCGGTCGAGACATGGGAATCGGGGCTCCTAGCCTGTTGCCTGCGGGCTGCATGCGGCCCTCGGGCCGCGTGTTTGAGACCCCTGCTTTATGTTGTTAGCTTTCAGCTTGTTTTTACTTAAACAGTCCCTTCAAAGCCGGATCAGTACTTTTTCTGCATGGGGATCGCCACCAAATAAATGGCAGAAAAGAGGTATATCGGGTTAGAAAGAACTAAAATCTTTTTATCGTAGCAAGTTATAAAATAAATTTGCCGATACCGGTGGCGTGGAGTCTTAAAATAAACAATCAATCTTACATTTAAGAAGGTTAAACTACAAATGTAAAAAGAAAACCTAATTTCCCTCCTTTCTTATTTCGGGGTACGTACTGATGGTTCCAAAATATCCTTGCGAATATGGAGGCGCGAAAAAAGGAATTTAATGGCCTGAACAAGATGTCTTTTTTTTTTTCGAGCACGAGGCGGAACCAGCTTGACGTCATTTCCTTTTTATTCTTTTCCCCTGTCGCCATGCCTCGTTGCCATAGGTATAAGACATAACCTCCTAGATCAAAAGGCCACAGTGCCGGATTTTCTACGACATGAACCGGAGGCCGACGCAGGGCGCTGATTGGGCCCGAGTACTACGTCAGCATAATTAACCAGCGCACAGGCAGACAGTTACTCAAATCCAAACACGCACAAACAAACACTCACACAGCGCTGAACTATCAACTGATTTGTATTTTAAAACTTCCTCTTCTATTAAAATACAAATCAGTTGATAGTTCAGCGCTGTGTGAGTGTTTGTTTGTGCGTGTTTGGATTTTGAGTAACTGTCTGCCTGTGCGCTGGTTAATTATGATGCCTTACCAACTCGCCCAATCTGCAGTACTACGTCAGCGTTCCGCTGGGACTTGCGTCCAGTCAGTTCGCAGCGCTTGCCTTCGAGAGGTGACGTTGAAGATCAAGCTTTATCGCTTCGATAAAGATTACAATACGAACACTCCTACGTTGTCCTCGTGTTGTTATGAATAATAATTGAGCGACCCGAACTGACCACCTTTTTTAACACGGCTTTACTCCTTCTGGCATGGTGTTTAATGTCTTTGTAATCAAAATAGCCTTTCGGAAAACGCCAGTTGAATGCGATGTAAAACCAAACGCTCATATTTATCTGAGCTTTACAGTATCGTGTCATCACCGGTTGCAAACTTGCAAACCAAGCAAGCATTAAAAAAACAGTACGTCGCACATTAGTTTTTTCTAGCTGAGGGAGTCTTTTACATGTTTAATTTCTCACCATGCAGTAATATAAACTTTCTTGTAATTCTTTGGAAACCATTTCTACTACCCATATATTGAACTGCACCCCCAGCGGTCGCTATTTCCGGCATTGGATCTGAAAACGCGTCGAAAACCAACATTAAAACAAAATAAGTAAATTTGCAAAAATGTAACAACATTCTTTGGAATCACCATTTCGGCTACTATAATTATCGACTGCTCGAGAAGTACAGGCCCTCTTCCGCATTAGTTTATAAGAACGTCAAAGGACCATTCAGAAAGCGAGTATCCTTAACAGAATATACCCCACCCCGCATTTATAGAGTTGGCACTGATTATTGTTGAACCGTGTCTTTTGGTATGTTGAACCAATCTGAAGGCGAATCAGCAACCATCAAGCATTCTGCCGGGTCTCTCCTTTAAATTTAGGAGCCCCGGATTCAGCCGTTTCCAAATGGGGGGGGGGGGGGGTCCTAGGAAAACAACAGCAATGACCTAGGTTTCGTAAGTGCATTTCAAGGCGGGCTTTCAGCGACACGAGGCGATGCGGATTGCTCGCTGTTGCCATTTTTGCCGCGTGGGGTCGCGGGTGCGCCGATCGCGGACGGCGCGCACCGTGTGCACCGAATGGCTTCGACTGCAGGCGCTGGCAAATTTGCGACCCTGATGGTTTCTCTTTGAATTACCACCGCTCTATTTTTACGCGTGCATTCGATGGCAAAAGAATTGCCCATTTAGAAAAAAAAAAGAGAAGATACAAGGTCATGCCGTTTGGGACGCCATTTAGAATCTCAAGCTATCTAAGCGCCAAATTGTGTAAGGCCTGATTCGCACGGTGCGAGTTTACGTGCGGTATCGCAATTGCGACGTCGCTATGGCGGAAAAAGAAAGGCGTGGTGGAAGCTGCGGTGCCTGACGTCGCAACTGAAAAATTGCAAACAAAATCAGACCATATAAATCAGACATGTAGGTTTCCGTGTTTTCGGAGTAAAATTTTCGCCAAACTCGGAGGGTGTTTCTCGGAGTTTTCTTTTTCCGAAAAATTATCGGTGTTTATCGGAGTTTATTCTCGTTCGATTTGGGATTTTCTTGAATTCAGTGTTTAATTTTTCTGAGTTTTCTAATTTTCAGATATAAAAATGAATAACATCCGGTTATGAACCTTTGCTAGATAAGAAAAAAAAAGCGTGCCTGTATGAAACAAAATATATTTAGCTGGACTTGGCGTTGGTGCCCTTGCCATTGACAATAAGCTGTCCCACGACAAAACTTGTAAACAAGTGTAGCTTCAATAAACGTCGATACCTTTAAATTACTGGACTTCTGCAGGTACAGCCGCTGGGATGCTCGCTTTCATCTCATCCTATTCCACCACCCTACAACGCGGTTGCGAGGGTAGAGGTAAAGTGTATCATATACAAGCTTCAACTGCCCCTTCCCTTCCCCATTAAATAAAATCTTTATGGTTCATGAATTTCACTGACACAAAAACACAACCCCTGCTTCCTTTAAGAGGTCATCATAGTTTACCTTAAATTGGAAACTTGAAGAGTTAGTTTTGTCGTGGCCCAGAGGTACAACGATTTGTTGTTTAGAATAAGTCTTGACGAGATAAGCGGTAAGACACTCTTGTCAATGATCTGAGATTTGAATGTAAACTGGTGGGGCATTTTCTCAGGGCAATTAAACATGTAATTCAAGCTTATATGTAGAATACCGTCTTTTTTGTAGCATTGTGAAATTGAAATGTGAAGTTTATCGAATAAATGCTGACAAATATAGGGAGTGTTTTTCGGAGTTTTTCGTATTTATTCGAAAGCCATTGCCATAAGTCATATGTGCTAATGTTGTCCCCATGAACATGAAACAGGCACTTTTTTGGGAGTCTAGGTGAATAATGAATTATTTCTAATGCAATTACTTAAACAAGTGAAGCGCGTAAGGTAACATAAGCAGAAATGACGATCAACGGAAAATGAGGGCAGTGATGTCACACTGAAGATGACGTATATATGTCAGATGTTTATTCCTAAATCTTCTATAAGCAGCAAAAAAAAAGAAGTCGTTAAAAAAAGTCAACAGCACGAGCGATGCAGAACGAGGAAGACGAAGGTTCCACGGTAGCTACGACTGTTTCTCCTGGCTATGATTTTTACCATTTTCCTGTAAATAGTGTACTCAAAATATTGCTGTAGATGTAAACAACGACGAGATGTTCTTTCATCTGGTAAGGAAACACGTAAACGAAATGCGAGGGAAAGAATTTGGTCAAGAAAACCAACAATTTATGCAGCGACAAACAAAGGCCCGAAATAACGCTTAATCAAGCCATGGCTGACACGAATTAATGGATTCCTTAAAACAGAAAAGGACATTACTGCAGGTTGAACTGGCGAGACTGATTCCGGACATCGATGTTGCGCTGCAATGTACGCCAGTCGTCGAGGGAGATCTGGGAGTCCTTAGATGACGATTGCGAAATGTAAATGACCCGCTAAACGACGCGGACGTTTACATCGAACCTTCCCTTGGAGACGACGCGGAACATGAGTACACTTGTGGATTCGAGAATATCGACCGCGCCGTCGCGTACTTGACCAAATTGGACCACACAATTCGTATCTCCTAGCAAAGACGGACCATCCGAAACCACGAGGTATGAATATAACGATATCAGAGGAACGGCAAATACATTAAAGGTCAAACGTTCCAAACTGGAGCTTCTCAGGCTCGTCAGTCAACAGCAATATTGGCAACCATTTTGGAAGCAATTTGAACAAGCTTCCTAAAGGTAGGAGACAATAGCACCGTATGATAAGCTCAGCTACTTGAGAGCTTCACTAACTGGAGAAGCCGCAGCAGCCATCGCCGGTATTCCATCGACATCTACCTGATAAAAGGACGCAGCTAACTGCCTTGCTGGAAAATATGGCAAAAAACAAAAAGACGTATCTAAGAATATATAAAGAAGCTGCTTGACCTCAACTAGGTGCCCCTTGCACAAAATGTACGGGGACTTCGAAGTATCTACGATAACGTGCAAGCCCATGTACAAATGCTGAAGTCTCTCGGGATGAGTGAGACTCCAATTGTTCCATGCCATATCGTCTACTGATGAGACTTCTTCCATCAGGAATAATTCTGCCTTATAGCAGACATATGATCCAACAGAAACGTAACGTCAACGAAAAAACAAAATAACCAAGGTGTTCAAGCAAGCCCTTCCTCAAGAGGACAGCAAACGGCCTTAACGGCTTTACTCCACAGTTTCAGATCTGAGCTCGAGCCGAGCGGAAACGTTCATTCCTACGAGACGAGAGTCCCACACAGTAGGAAAGACGAAAACACCGACAGGTAATAAAAGGTATCCCGCTGCTCGGATCCTACCGAATTCATCCGCATCAGCGCTACCACAAATAAATAAAAGAACTTCCTTCATAATTTGTAACCTTAAATTAGACAAGACAAAATACTGCACCTCAACAGTTCCTATGATTGAAAAGAAGATAATTCCTCAGAAAACAGGCAAATGCTTTCGATGCACTCTTGCGAATCGCATGTCCAAGAAGAAAAGTTACATGTGAAGGTTGTGGAGGCTGGCATGCTTCTGTGATGTGCAACCCTACCTTTATGAACACCGATCAAGAGAAAGTCGTCGGAATATCTCTAGTACAGCTAAAACAACGATTGACGCTTCCGACAACAAAATCGTGCTCTCGCAAACAGCGGAAGCATGGGCGTTTGGGACGAAATGCAGGATGTTGTCTAGTGTTCTCTTTGGCGGTGGTAGCCAACGATCGTTTGCAGCCAAAGACTTATCTCGAAAACTCGCGTGCAAGGTAGTGGGTAGGGACCTACTGTCGGTGGGATATTTCTGTATCTACAACGAAGATAAAACATTTCGAAGGGACCTCATCACTTTTCAAAGCAAGCATGACGGTCAACCTTATCATATTGAGCTTCTGGAAACCTCCACTATTTGCGATCGACAATTGCCCCTCAAAAATGAATAAGTAGCGGAAGAGTTGCATCGACTTATACAATCGCAGATGTCACTGAAAACGGACGTTCTAACACAATTATTATTCTTATCAAATCACAACAATATTAAAATTTTGTGATAGGACGGGTCACGAAGATCAGCGGCAATGTGAATGCCATCAAGACATTATTTGGGTGGACTATGCAAAGATCAATGGCGCTAAGTGCCACCGTAATACAGTGTTCGGAAGCAGTTGTTCTCAAGGTTTCAGCGATAAAAAACACTACTGAAGACATCCTTGAAAAGTTTTCAGATTCAAACGCAATGTGAGTGGCGCCAGACAAAGACAAAAGTTCAACCGGCTTCGTACTGACTCTACCTGAAGGAACAATAATAAAAGCAGAGAATGTTACGAAGTAGCCTTATTATGGAACCCTTCGGTTCAACTACAGCACAATAAGAAAGTTGTCAAAAAGGGACTGGTGCAGCTAACTGAAAAGCTCAAACGTAACAAAGACATTCCGAACACGTTCGACACTACCATTTAAGATATGGCAAAACAAATATAGCAGAGAAGATAAGAAAGATTGAAAATGGCGGAGTTGCGTAATACATGCCACACCAGCCGTTAATCAAGGAAAGTCGTGCAACAAAGATAAGCGTGGTATTTGCTGCTCCGTTGCATGGCCAAAGATCAAATTCAGTGAATGAAAACATAAAGCGGCTCAAATCTAAACGTTGATCTCGTGGGTCTTCTAAACTTCAGCAGGCATACACGTGCGCTGGTCGCAGGCATCGAAAAAGCATTTCTGAGAATTGCTATCAACCAAAAGGACAGGGATGATTTACGTGTCCTGTAAGTAGAAAGCAGGCCAGTGTTGTGCCATTCTCTCCCAAATTTGGAAACGTGGAAGAAGACAAGACTTTTGTTTGGTACGACGTGAAGTCCATTTCTGCTAGCTGCGACCGTACAGCATCGTCCGAGACTCAAGGACTCACTGTACCCTGAAAGGGTAGAAGAACTTATAAAATCATTTTACGTTTACAGCCTCTTGACGGTTGCGTAAAACTAAGAACAAGCTCTCAGATTCTACTCTGCAACCAATATCAATTTCAGTCTTGCTTCTATAAAACTTCACAGATGGTCATCTACCTCCCCTGAAGTTTTTGTGAAGACCCCGGGGGCAAGACTTAACAAGTACCACTCGAGGAGTTGCCAGGTATCGTCAAAATTCTTGGACTCACGTGAAACCCTGGATTAGACACACTGTCATTTTCTCCAGAAAATGTCAACTTTTAACAGAAACGAACGTACTTGAAACAATCTGTATCACAGAGAGCGAAAGATGCATGATCCTCTTGGAATGCTGGCGCCCTTTATTATACGAACGAAAATGTATTTTCAACGAATAGCTGCTTGAAGCTAGACATAGACAGCCAATTGTCCAATGTTTTTTTGCTTTTTTTCATGAATGATGGTTTAACGAACTTTCCTTGTTTGGAGAGGTATGTTCACCACGGTTCTACAGCAACCAAATGACCGCAGGAAAAAAAGAAACGTGCTCCAGATATTTGCAGTTTGAGGCCTAATGGCGCAATAGCATGTCTGTCTAAAAGAAACACAACAGGTGACACATACTGAAGCTTTATGTTCTGTGAATCTCAATTGGCACCGCTGAAGACGGTTACCTTAGCAACATTAGAACTCTTAGCTTGATTGCTGGTTGCGAGTACCTATCGTCACATCAGAACTCACCTTCAAGAGAAGCTGACGGAAGCATATTTCTGGACTGATTCCATGATTGCGTTGTACTGGAAAATAGGGAGCGACAACAAATGGGCACAACTGTTTCATAATTAAGTGCGAGAAACTCAGACCACAACAAACATGAACTCAAGACAATGTGATGGCAGAGAGAGCCCAGTCGATTTATTACAAGGGAAATATCGGCCAGGCATCTGATTAAATATCTGTGGTGGAAATGACCCACATAGATTATGATGGATAAAGCAACGTGGCTAGTGAGGCACCAACTGTAATTTTGATATAACACAGGACTAGTTCCTTTATTGTGAGACGTAACAAAATGGTATTTCTAACATCTTGTAGTATGTGCGCCCGATTGAACCTGCAATACGGGATGAAACAAGCTACAGTTAAATTCAGCGACTTAACCGAACGACAGCTTGTAGCCTGAGATTCACCCATAAACTGAGACAGACGAGCGACCAGAATGGACCTCTGACTTCACCCAAAATTCAAGAACCCGAACTGTCTTGGATGGGAAGTGTAGAACTTAAATAATTTCTCCAAGAAATAATGTGCACTGAACAAGCTAAAAAGATGATAACAGATTCTAGACTGAGTTTCATGCTCTTGCTTGATGATCAGGAGTGCGCTTTGCGAGCTACTTGTCTATTTCAACACAGCCAAGCATCTGATAGTGAACGACATCCAATGGTCTTAACGAAGGACCACCGATACTGCCAGCTAATTGTGCTCCAAGAGCATCAACGACTACTCCATGCCGAGTACCCGATATCCTTTTACAGCTGAGGGAGCTTTTCTTGATTGTTTCCCTCCGGCAGTTTGTAAAGAAGCTGATCAAGGAATGCACCGTCTGTCAGCGATACAGTTCAAGACCAGCCTCTTAAGTTACTGCTTTGTTACCTATCGATCGCGTAAAATGACCCAATCCATTTGAGGTGACTCGGAAAGATTTTGCTGGTCTGTTTTCTTTTTTCAAGCCACAATCTTATAAAGCGTATTTACCTTGTTCACTTGAACGGTGATGAGAGCAGTGCCCCGGAGCTTGTGGAAGATACGTCTGCAGCATATTTTCTGCACGCATTCCGACGATTTATATCAAGAAGAATCATACCACAATCTATCTACACGGATAATGTATTAAACTTTAAAAGAAGCCAGAAGGAACACACACCCTTTGGAACATAATCAGAGGCGACGAAGTGACGAATCAATTGAGTACCTTTAAGAATTACTGGAAGTTCATCGAAGAAGTACCTCCGTGGTGGGTAAGATTTTATGAGCTCAGTCGAGCTATCATTGAAAAAGGTCCTGGGTTGCAGACTACTGACAAAAGAGGAGCTCTATACAGTTCTCACAAAGAGTAGATTCGGTTATACATTCTCGACCCCTGAATTATGTTTACAACGACATCGGAGAACCAGAAGTATTGCCACCCACCAATTTCCTTACGAGAATGATACCGAGATCTTTCCCGACAGACGGGCTTACAGAGGTAGCCAACCCTTCTGCAAACCACCTTCTTCAAATGTGGAAACATCGTTAGGAGGTGCTGAATACATTTTAGAACAGATTGTCAAAGAAATACTTACTCGAGATGAGAAGTATGTATACTGCGAACAGATGCGATTCCCATATAACTTAGAGGTTTGAGATGTTGCGTTAGCCAAGCACAAGTTTCAACCAAGAGAACAATGGAAGAAGTGCACTATAGAAGAGGTTTTCACCTGCAGCGACGGAAAGATACGAGGCTGTAGTATCAGGTTACCCGGTAGAGCAACCTTTATTAGACTTGTTCAACTGCTACATCCTGTCCTTAAAGTTCGGACATTACGTGACAATACGTCGCCATATGACACCATGACAGCACGTAGAAACGAACATGAGAGTGCTGATAATGGAAACAAGAAAAACAGAGCGTTTTCGCTAATTAAGCCAGAAAGGTTCTCGGGCGATAAAACAAATAAAATTAGGTGGGTGTTAAGCAGTGTTGTGCCAAATACTCAACAAATGTATTTCAGATGAGATACTAAATACCTATCTGAAAATGTATTTAGAGCAGCATTTAATTTACTTTCAGTATGAACAATCTTGAACAGAGTACAAAAACTTTGAAAACGTAATTGATTAATATTCAAAGATATTCGACATGTTTTACAAGATGTTAATATAAGAATAAGAAGTCAGAAAGGGGTGCTTTATTCTTTATGGCATTTCTGAACATTACATTTTATCACCTTTAAGAAACGCCTTAGCTGCTGCAATTGAAGTTGACTGAGAAACAATTCGG
The DNA here is from genome assembly GCA_037355805.1 of Ixodes ricinus. NCBI lineage: Eukaryota > Metazoa > Arthropoda > Arachnida > Ixodida > Ixodidae > Ixodes > Ixodes ricinus. Next base: position 94,939 of record JAZHYW010005016.1, read on the forward strand.
CATATGCCACATAATGCTTGCCGAAATATTTTAGGACCTGCGTTGCATTGACGGCAGGCTCGGCTCGTCACGCCACATTCCGCAATAAGTTCCTAATTTGCCATGCTGCGATTCGGAGGGCTTAGCATGTAGTCGGGCATTGCATATCCATAACAGCCGAACTTGAAGCCGACCAGGCAGCCAGACTTGTTGATGAGTACACGAGTGAACGACACATGCGCACGCTCAGGAGAAACATCGACACGAGGAAAGACGAAACACCTATGCCTTCAAACTGTCAAAAAAAAAAAGGTCGAGAGGGAAACACATTAAACACAGGAGAGTGTCCACAAAACCGCTTCTAACCCCTTTTGCCCTGCCCCCTCTGCACCAGTTCAAACCATTCTTGACACAATGAAGGCCAAGGTGGTCAAGATTCCGGAATCAGAACCCCCATTTCAGTGGTTCTTAAATCGGAGTCCGCGAAGGCATTCCAGGGGTCCGCAAAGCCCAGCCTCATCAGTCAAGCCTGGCAATAAAACATTTTTTTTCTCAAATTGCAAATAAATCGTTTAATTTTTTGGGTGAGTTTTCTTGTGTGATTGTCACTAAAGAGTGTACCTCACACTAGACCATAGTTGTATCAATTACTTTAATAATTATCATAATTAACCTATGCTTTTCTTTTCTACACATTACGAACGGTGTCCTCCATTATCTTGCTGATTCACAAGGGTCCAGCGAAACATCAACGGTTGAAAACCAATGTACTAGTTCATAAATGACTCCACCTGGCGGAAAACTGGTTTTGAGGATTTTAAAGATAAAACAATGTGCTCATTCGGAAGGAGATACAATAAACGCTTTTGAACAAGCTTTGGAGCAAAAGGTAAGCCACAATGTACACACAACGATATTTGTGCAAGCTCAATCTAGGTCACTGCAGCTCAATGAAGCCAGTAGGATGTAGCTTCTTTGGCCGAGGGAGTGTCTGTGCTCGCATGAAACGTGTTCGCGCATTTTCATATCCCTGAACCTGCGATTTTCGAAAATGGTTCATTGCGATCCTACAGAGCGTTGGCGTTACAATACTACGCTGACGAAATCACTCGGGCGGGGTCTACATGTAAAATCAGGATGACCTCACCAGCACTTTGCTAACTCTAAACAAAGAAAGCTTGAAAAAAAAAAAAGATTCGACAAGAGGAGAAGAAGGTACATAAAGGCGGGGTTACTTGGGGCTATCCATTTTTGTTTGTTGGCACTTGGAGACTGTTTTGCTCGTGACTTGTTTTCTGTTTATGTTCGGTCACTTGGCTTCAAAATTGTAATCGGTTCAGCTGTACCCTGGTGTTTGACGATCCCTAGTGCCGTAGAATGTCCTGGCGAATTTTTTTTTAAGGTTGCAGGATGTATCTGAGATACTGAGTAGAAGATAGTCAGAAAAGTAATTAAGATAGAGTAGCAAATACTCTTGGCTAAATGTATTTGCAAGATACCAAAAATATTATTTCAAATACAGTATCTTGAGTAGAGTATTTAAGATAGGAACACGTCTGGTCTTAAGCCGCCGAAACCACGGGTGTGAAATTAGGTAGAGCTACACGCTTGAAGCTTGAGGCGCGCTTTTAGAAGTGTTCTTCAGTGACCACAAGGTGGTGCTAGTTTACGTCCAATAACATTGCATAAGACGTTCAGGTAGCCACACAACGACAGGAAACGGTTTATGCATACACATGCAGTTTCGTCGTTCCCTAGATTTCAAACTTGGGTGGGAGATTTTCCAAGTGTCCTTCAATTACCACAAGGCGGTCCTATTTTGCGTCCAATAAAATCGTTTGACAGATTCACGAAATGCTCTCCACTTAATGTGCAGGGCGGCCCCACCCCCAAAAAATTACAGTGTTCTTTTAACCCCGAAAATAAAATGCGCATCGCCCAAGACTCATTGTCCCCCAAAATGCAGCACTAGATGTCCGAACCAGATGCCAAAGTTTCAGCATGGACCGATATCTTATTCACAAGTTAAAAGTGATTTCCTGAAAATTTCAATAGGAAATTGGGGCTCATTTTTGCCCGTTTCAGGTTTCTGGCGCCATAGAGCTCCATGTATTCGAGAACTACGTCGGCCGCCCTTTTTCCATTGAGATTTTCAGAAAATCCCATAACTTTTGAATAAGATAACCGTTAGTGCTGAAGGTTTGCCTTCTGATTCGCACCACTAGCGATACATCTGGGTGGAGAATGAGCGTTCGCCGATGCGTAGTTTGCTTTTGAGCTGAAATAAAATAACATGGAATTTCTTTTCGGGGATAGCCTGTACTCTCATTGCTTTCTAAACGCTATAAAAGTTCCGCCCGGTGTGTCACACGGTTTAATACGAAAACGCCTATGCGGACTCTATGGTGCGCGCTCGCACCTTTAACGTTCATTCAGTCCATTTGCTCCGAAATGACGCCTTCGCGGCTTCGACATCACACCTCAGCTGTCGCAGTGCTTCACCTTACGGGTTGCGTAAGTGCCCAGACTTCTTCCTTTTTATTTTATTTTATCTCCTTTTTTTCTTCTTTTTTGTCGTTCCTTTATTTCTGGGTTATGTTTCTCTTCCAAATGTGTTTTTTTAGGTATTTTCTTCAGTTTAGTAAGTTGGGATGGAGAATGCACGTATGGAAGGAGGGATATCAGGTATTGTTCGTTGCTAGTTCCACTGTGGCGCCTGTCCTTGCCTCCAAGTGTTTTACGTTCTTTCTTTGATGCTTGCATTTTCCACAACCCGCTCTTTGTTCATTTTTTCTTGCGCTGCAATCCTCATTTTTTTATGCGCGTCATTTGTTTATTAGGTGATGGCAAACCGACAGAGACATCGAGCCGCGTGACGAAGCACCTTTTGCGCCGCTTTATGGCCTCTTATTCAATGGTAGCGTCGGCAGTGGTTAAAGTTAAAGGGAAACGGTGCACAGCACCGCATTCAAAATCAAAATGTCACGAATGATGGTGTACAGCTTGCGAGGATTGAAATGATAAATTGCGTCTTTTCCCTATCTCCACACGGCTGGTTTAAGCTATCGGAAGCTCCAAAATAACGCAGCGCATTCCGTTCCAATTTTTTAATTTCGCTTTTCGACCGCAGGGTGCGCCAGCTTTTTGCTTCACACTTAGACTGTAGATCCCCGTTCTTCTCCCGCGAATCTATCACACTATATAGCGTTGCCTCATGCTAAGTTGCGAATATCCACGATGTACCCCTGCGGTTCTCCCAGATATCGTTTTTTCTCCCGTTGCAGATTGCCTCATCCCACGAAATTGCGCAGAAAGAGGAGCCTTTTTTCATGTGCCGTATTGCGTATCTTTCGGGCAATAAACCAAGTATAAAAGTTGAGATTTTACACAAACTACCTGGGCGTGAGGCCTTAACGGTTTGGTATTTGAAGATTGTTTTGCTATGGCGAAACATGACAAATTTCTTAAATGACAGATAATGTTAACAATGATTTCCGCGTGATGTTTTTTCGTGAGATAATGAAGCGGGAGTCTCTCGAACTGTGCTGTGTAGAACGTTTTTCCAATGCTGAATATGCATAAGGTATGGACTATGCATTGGTTGCGGGCTATGTATTAGATGTAGAGTATGTATAAAAAACAATTTTGCCTAAGATCCTGCGGGTAGATATACCGAGCGCGGACTATAATCAAACAAACCCGGAAGTCGTTTATGAGTTTAAGGAGAGATAGTTATCCTATATAAGATTTTGGATTCCGGCCTTGGAAAGTGGTGGAATGGGGCTGATATTTCAGTCATGTCGCGTTAACATGGGCATCTCCGCTCTCCCCCAAAATGGCGGATAATGTGAGTCGTTCATTTTAACGCGTCAAAAATGCACGACTTGGCTTGTCCCGACAGTTTGGTACATACAACGAGGTACCCATATTTCAGGGCAACAAATTGGTTGTCGTGTTCAAGGCTGGATCACACTGCCCCGTTTTGTTACGTTACGTTACGAAATCTTACGTTCAAGACAACGGGACAGCTGTGCTTCATAATAAGTGTGGCTGCCAGTTCAAAGAAAAGACCTGGCACGCGACATTCGAAACACAAATGTTTCGGTGACTTTCACGTTGCGTAAGAGAACGCAAAGAAAAGGTGCAGTGTGAACCAGCCTTTAGACTCGTGGCTTAAATCAAATAAGGTCTATTTAAGCCTACGTAAAACAAAGTACTTACTGATTGAGCCAGAAAGGAACGACGATACCTTCACATTTGGAATTATAATGCCAGGACTCTTTTATTGAACAGTCATCAACACTTTGATTCTTGGGAGTTTTGTTTGAAAAAATATATTATGGACGCCCCCCATATTGATTCCATAAGAAATAATCTATGTCGATCTGTTGGGGTTTCGAACAAGTTAAGATGTAACCTCCCAACAAAAGTGAAACATGAAATCTATTCTGCCCTCGTATAACCCCGTTCAAATTAGTGTGTTTTAAATCGTTCAACCATGTCCCAAGCAAACTTAGATTGCATTCTATCCATACAAACGAAAGACTCACGATCAATTGGTAAAGTACAACCTTTTGAAAGTGTCATCACATATTTTAAAAGATAGGATATATTAAACGCAAGAAAGCTACACAAATACAAACTGTCAATCGAAGTTTTGCGTAAATTTCAATTAGACAAATTGTTTTCCAAGCCCTAGCACACAAAAGTTGGCCCGTATACTTTAAGGGAAAACTTAATAGTTAAAACCCGCTCAAGCAGAAATTATGGAGACCAGAGGTTACGATTATTTTCACCAGACCATTTAAAACAGTACCCAATTATTTTCGATATTCTAAATATTGCCCATTTACCCCCAAATTATAAAAAAATAATATAGATATAATTTATATAGCAATAAACCCACCACCACATATTCTGTGAATTTTGATGAGTTATTATGTATGCTAGGATATTGCCAAATTGTATCTAGATATGTTTCAAGCAAAATCTATAGTATATCTGGTTAGCGAATTTTTGCTTCACCTGCTGTTTACTTATTTTTGTAATGACATATTTTGTAGGATATCTTTAGTTGTACTTCATGTTCGTATGCGCTGCTGCTATGTTTGTATCAACTGCTGCATGACTCCATCAGGCACTCAAAGTGTCTTTAGTCATGCCCCCTGAGACAATTCTGTACAAACTTGTCTTGAATAAACTCAAACTCAAACGGGTCCGTACTTACGAGACATGACTGTAATTTTTAGTAATGGGTATAGTCTTTTACGAATCTGTTACCTGTTTATCTTTCAAAACTTAAACTTGGAAGTCTAACCACGCTTTAAGAAAAGAAAAGATCCTGACGTTTCGGGGCCAACTCGGCCCCTTGATGACGGGCAACTGTTTCTGTCCCGAGGAACGGCAATGTTTATGTTTCACTAACCAGTTTCTTTTTTTTTGTGTTCGTAATGCTAGGCTGTACCTGCAATACTCTGTTGGCGCTGCAGGTTGTTTTTGCATATAGATAAATACATAAATAAAAATAAATAAATGAAATGTTTATTTTTGATTTGTGGTTGATGCTATAGGTGATTTTTCCGAAGGCTTTGTAGTGTGTTGTGCAAGAGTGTAGGAGTGGCTGTGTACGGCTGACATATCTGCCCCGTGGCTGCAGTGGACGCGTCGCCCGTGGCCTGCCCGTTCCGGGGCCCGTTCACCTTCACGTACAACCGGGGCCACGGCGACTGCAAGAACCCGGTGTCGACGGTCGACTCGTGCACGGCCGACTGGCACATCCTCTTCCGCTTCCAGGCCTGCGCCGACGTCCAGGGCACCGAGAGCAGCGGTGAGTGGCGCTGCGGATGCACCCGAGTCACTTCGAAACCCGCGGTCAGAGTACCATCACTCTTCTCCTGTCACTGCCCTAAAACCGCCACGATATGATCAAGTGCTTGCTGGCGTAACGCGGTACCTATTTACGGATGATTAAACGGGTGGATGTTAACGGCTGTGCCTTTTCTAACGGGCAGTAGCTTGCGCCACCTAGCCTAAAATCTAAAAAAAAAAAACGAGTTTTTTAGCTTTTTTAAGTTCATTTTTTAGTTATCTGCATTTTTGTAACTATCACGAGGCAGTATGGGATGTCCCCAGAATAACCTTTGGGAGATTGGGAAAACAAATTGGCAGCGACCTTTAACTTCAAATTCCTATAATGCATGAAATGCAGTATTTAAGATGCGATCGTTTCAATTTGTTTAGAACACTATATACAGTATTTTAAAGTATAGATTACGCGGCATTAATATATCTATATATACATGCAGCGCCCGTGTTTGTCTTCTGTCTTGTGTACGTCTTTTTAGCGCTTTTAACCATGGTTCAATACAGTCAACACCAACTAGCCCAACAACAAGTTCTTTATATATATGCAGGGTGACGGTAGAAAACGAACCAGGAGGATCTTTATTCGACATTTCGACCTGAGACAGGTCTTCGTGACGAAGACCTGTCTCAGGTCGAAACGTCGAATAAAATCCTCCTGGTTCGTTTTCTACCGTCACCGCATATCTCTCTTTCACGCCTTCGGCCTTCAAGCCAACATATATATATATATATATATATATATATATATATTGTAGGTCCGCAGACGTTGGGTCACGTCATGTCGATCTCGCCGATAAATATAGTGTGGATACTAAATGGGTGTATATTTCACGTGACGTGAGGTCATGCAACGTCAATGTTCTCGCCAAATTTAGCGGGGTAACTGAAGTGGCGTATTGGTGAGGTGGCGTTAGGTAGGTCTGACATCACCTTTCCAGCCAAGTTTAATGGGAAACGAAATTGGTGTGTAGGTCACGTGACATGAGGTCACGTGACATCAATTTTCCCGCCAAATATAGCGGAGAGACTAAATTGGTGTATAGTTCATGTGATGTGAATCTACCTGATAAATTTAGCGGGGAAACTGAATTGGTGTATAGGTCACGTGGTGTCAGATCACGTGACATCTGTTTTTACCCGCCAAATTTAGCGGGAAAACTAAATTAGTGTATGGGTCACTTGAGGCAACGTCACCTGACGTCAATTTTCCTACCAAATTTAGCTTGATAAATAAATTGATGTATAAATCACGTGACGTCGGGTCACGCGGCATCAGTTTTCCTGCCAAACTTAGCGGGGAAATGGAATTGGTGTAAAGGTCACGGGACGTCACTTTTCCCGCTAAAATTAGCGTGATAACTGAATTGGACTGTAGGTCTCGTTACGCCAGGTAACGTGACACCAATTTTAGCGCTAAATTTAGCTGGAAACTGAACTTCTGTATAAGTCCCGTGACATCGATTTCCCCGCTGAATTTAGCGGGAACTGCACGGACGTGTGGACGGACGGTCGGACGGTCAAACGTTTGGGATTGAATGCTAAGAAAGCATTTCATTCTTTAAAAACGAAAACCCACACTCCCCCCCCCTACTCGCCCCGGTGAAAATCACCAATTTGTTATTCTGGTCACTTCGTCTGCGTTGCTCCAACACAAGACCCACTGCAAGAGATGCTTGAAATGTTTTTGTCGGAGCCACGTGAAAAGGTGTCCCAACCCATAAGCTAATGTCTCTATCCTTTTCCTAGTCAAATATTGGGCGTTCCAAGCAGTAAAACGAGCCGGAAAACTCAGCGCGTCTACATAGAAAGTTTGAACTTACTCCCAAAGTGCATTGAGCAGGTCATCTTACCGTGTGAAATTTCAATCTCTTCGGATAAACATTGAAAGCAAAACTTGCCAAAGTCGACGTTGGCCACGTTCGCAAGTAGTTAGCGACGCTAACTACTTGTGGCGCCATCTCCCTATATGCGCAGCGAGTATACAACAGGGTGCGTCGATTGCTCGCTGCGACCGTCGAAAGATGGCGCCTCAACCAAATAGCGTCGCTAACTCGGACGTCTGCGAACGTGCCCAGCATTGAGTTTGGAAAGCTTTTTTTTGTCTAATTTTTTACCGAGAGAGATTTACACTTTGAAATCGCCGACATTAAGAATGACCTGCTCAGTGCACATTCGGTGAAAGTGCGAGCCTTCAATGTGCAGGCTCCGACTTTTCCGGCTCGTTTTAAAGCAAAAGGTTCTCTTGGGAAACCCTACCGGAACGTTCGCAGCTGGCTGCATTTGGGAGGCACTCCAAGCATGCTCAGAAAACACAGTAAAACGTCTTTGCTATTAGGTATGTTTGGGCTAGTTGGTTGGTGAGCATCTTGGTTTAAAACAGCGCGACAAACCAGGGAAAAAGGAAAGACGAGATAGACGACATCGCTGACTATTAACTGAAAGTTTATTTCAACTGCTCCCAGTATATATACACTAGGGCAGTGGTTCTCAACCATCGATGTTTCGCGGACCCCTTGTGGATCAGTGGAAAGGATGGGGGACCCCATTCGTGGTGAGGGGAGAGAAAAGGTATAGGTTAAATATAATGACATAAAAAATGGATATAACTAAGGGCTAGTCCTAAGTAGATTTCTCTTATTGACACACACACAAGAAAACTCGCCCGAAAATTTAAACATTTCATCTCCATCTGAAAAAAAGACAACTTTTATTGCCGGGCTTGACTGATGAGGCAGGGCTTCGCGGACCCCTAGAATGCCTTCGCGAACCCCAAGGGTCCGCGGACCCCCATTTGAGAACCACTGCACTAGGGCAACAACCAAACAAACAAAGTGCGAAAAGAAAAACACAAAAATACATGCAGATTATTAGCTATATTAAACAGTGCTCTGTCATAACCAGTCCCTAAAATACACCAGTGAGGAAACAAATGTTTTTTATCAGACAGACCAACGGAGGGAATGCTGACACATTTTTCTTAGAGTTTGTTTATTTCGTAAGCTTCTATTTTCTCCCGAGTTAGTTTGTCACCGTTCCTTTTGAGCATTTTGGCTTTTTGTTAGTCGGGCATGCATCCACAGTCACGGTGTATTATTTGATTAAGGGAACATCAGTATAATGTAACAAAACGAATCTCCGGTCATCAGGGAATCCTTTGCCCTGACTGCGGGTGCACCCCCGACAACGAAAAAACGAACATAATCAAAAGAAAAGGTGACAAATTTACCCGAGAGATAATAGAAGCTTACGAAATAAGCAAAGTCAAATATGCATGCCCCCCGTTGGTCTGCATGATAAAAAAAAAGGTTTCCTGGCTGGTGCATGTTAGGGACCGATTATAACGTACATCAGTGTGCAATGTAACTAATAAGGTGCTGAGACTATATTCATTTGTTGTGTTTTTTCTTTCGCACTTTGGTTATTTGGCTGTTGCCCATGTGTAGATATACCTGGGGCGGTGGAAATAAACTTTGAGTTGACAGTCAGCGATGTCGTCTGTCTCAACTCTACTTTCTCCTTGTTTTGTCACGCTGCTTTAAATCAAGATGCTCAAACATCTCTATTTATAGACCTGATAGAATAAATCAAAAGAAAAGACCTGAATGGTGGTATAATCACAGACAGCTTAAGAACCATAGGGTGTGGCGGATCCTGAACATCCTATTATCACTCCCCAGCCAATCAGATTGCGACATTAGCTGATAAGAACGCCGAAGGACCAATCAGGGAGCAAAAATCATGAATATGATGTACCAAGGTAGCTTTTTGAAGGGGTGTATGGCAATTCTTTGAAAGCCTTTTTCTCGACGGAGAACTTGCAGAAAAACAATTCATCTAGTTGGGCAATGCGCGCTAGGTCAATTCGTAAAATTAATAACTCGAACAAAAGTGCGCGCCCGTTCGCCACAAAAGAAAAAAGAAAAGAAAATCGTTGAAAGACTGCAAAGTATTGGGATGCAGTGCGATTTCCTGTTTTTAGACGTAGGCCGAACACTTACCACAATGTGTAAACTAAATTTTGAAGAGCGTAAAAAAGGTAATGAAAAATGCCTGAAAAGTAAACAATAAACGAGACAGATAAAGACAACCTTACTAGGCCGGCGAGCTGGTTGTTATTTGACGTGCTAAAACGCTACTAAAACTTAGATCTTTTGTTTGTCTTTCTTTATTGACTCCGTCACGGGCCTTAGTATATTGAAGATAAGTAACTTGTATAAAGATAACATCCTCGATACTGCAGTAATGTTTGGAGGTGGGCTAGTTGGTGGTGCAAAGTAAACATATAATTAAAACAGCGCAAAAAACAAAAGTACAAGTAAAAGAAGAAATATCTTTGTCCCTTCTTTTACTGGACCTTATGTTTTTTGCGCTGTTTTAATTACATGTTTTGCGTCCTCAATACCTCTTGCCTAAAAAAAAAAGAATATCTACCAGTACAGCATTTAAACGAAGTTTTTCTCTCGAAACAAATCCAAAGTCATAAAGAGCACATGTGAGCCTACAGACAAGTTCTATTACCGTGGGAGCTCTCGCATACACCCTACAATGCCATGTCAGAATATCAGCCACTCTCATTTTTTCCGAGTTCCATGGCGCAGCGACTGAACTTGGGTTGGGTTGTGGGGATATTTATACAGCGTGTAGTTGGTCCGCCATTTAAAGTTGCGACGAGTCACTCGCTGTAGATGAGCAATTTAGCCAGTGCAGTACAATGTAAAGTTAAGCACGTTAAAGCCTGCGGCCTTTAACGTGCACCACGCAGTAGTGATACACGACCGCACGCCGGTACGATGCTCATCCAGATCCGAAACGGGCAGGGTGGGGCTCGAACCCAGGATCCCTGGGTTCTGCAGCGCGAGCTTTCGCTCCACGCGCGTCGAGCTGGGTGTGCGCTTTAGCCCACTCGGCCACCGATACCCTGGAGAGGGGAAACAGAGGATAGGACAGCACGAATGTCGGGAAGATTCGTGATTCGTGTTGTCATGTCCTTCTATTAGAGCGCAGCTCTTAGGCGCCCGTTTCCGGCTTGAGCGGCGTCGCCGTCGGCGTAACCGCCCGAGGTCACGTGACCCCCAGGTCACGTGACCCCGAGTCACGTGACCTCCAGGTCACGTGGTTCCCAGGTCACGTGGCCCCAGGTCACGTGGCCCCAGGTCACGTGACCCCCTGGTCACGTGACCTGAGATCCACGTGACCGGGGGTCACGTGACCACGAAAGGGAATTTTCCCCGCTAAATTTAGCAGGGAAAATTTTCGCTAAATTGTAGCGGGAAAAATTTAGCGAGGACGTTTCGGCACGGTGCCGAAACGTCACCGAAGCCGAAGGACCTCGGGTTCCTTCGGGAAAATTTACCCATAATGCACTTGCCCCCCCCCCAGTACGCTTCCCTCCTCCTCCTCAAGAGCTGCGCTCTAATTCGGCGTTACAAGGAGTTTTAAACGGCTTTCACTTTTTTCCCCGCTCTTCAGGGTTGCAACTGTAAGTTCTTAACCAGCTCGCGTGCACACTTTCATTTACTTCATTAGTATCAGCGTCATAGCCATTGTGGAAAAGGCTTGCACAGTTTAGACAAATCTGTCTACCGGTATGAAGGTATTGATGTTAAGAGGTCATTCGGTTGTATCCATAAAAAGTACAAATGGAGAGGTCGTGACGTCAGCATTGGCTGTGTATAAGGAATAAGAAAAATAAATTATCATAGCTGCGTTTGAGACGTAGTCCTACTGCTGTCATTTTCTTTGCCTTTGAAGTTTTCTTTTTAAATTTTTCCGCACCACTGTTTTAGGTGATTTATTACCCTGTATACAGGGAGTGCACGCCACTTTCGGCCGCCATTACAGACGGCGAGAGACACTTCCGGTTCTTCTATGTTTACTTTGTGTTTGGGTGGATGCGCGACGACCCTCGGGTCACTAGCGAGCAATTCCGACAGAGGTACGCTCTAGAAATGCCCCAGTATCGTGCATCTAATTTGCCGGTGCGTACCAGCACGAACTTAACGTCAGAAGTGAAGTTATTTGAATTATCTCGAAACGAGGCACGCCACAGGCGCCGCCGAGCCACTGTGATCGGAGGGCGACGGCATTGAGAGTCGGTGCCAGCCTACTTCCAGTGTGCTGCCAACAGATGGCGCAACGCGACTAACGCTAGTGCGGCGCCGGCGCTACGGTCCCCTGATCGACCATCTGCCCATCTCCCTACAACGATGGGCCATTGCGGCATGTACAGATGCCCTGTACACGGTAATCTGGGAAAGAAACCTGGAATACCAAAGCAAGCAAGTCAAAACGCTAGAAAATGGGGCGTTAAAAAACTCGCGTCACCCTAAAAGAAACGTAATCAAAATTAAAAAAAAAAATGTTCGCAAGATTGTTTGTTAAAACCAAGACGTGCCCGCGGTGACCCCTGCGGGGAATCTTCGCACGTATCTTCAGCGCCCGTGGGAGGTAGGTGCCCACCGCATCTGCCTTGCCGTTCACGAAATATTTGAACGCGTTAAGGAATTTGTATGTTTTAAGTAGTTTTCCAGTCTATGAACCAGGTTATGAACCTGGTTCATAACCTGGTTCATAGACTGGATACGCCCAGGATACTTTCGGCAGATTTTTCCTTGATAAACAAGTGCTCTTTTTTTCACCCAAGGTGACAGGAAGGGATGACGATCCCGTGTAAGTGAATTTCCGGGGTTACCGCAGTTAGCCCTCGGCGGTGATACCTTTAAATTATGCGTTACCCACTAAGGCTCCTAAAAAAAAAAGGAAAAAAGCAAAACCAATAACTAATGAGAAGTAACATACTCCCCCTGAAGTTTCGGTCATTATTTTTGTTTTGTTTACCTCCGCACGCCCTGTATAGTCATTTAAAGCTTAAGAAATTCTTCAGGTCTTATTATGAAGGTAAACATCCTCGACAGACGTCTGTCTGGTTGGGAAGTGATAATGGAAAAATAAATGACTCTAATCGAAAATTAAACTTGGACCCAACGTTTCAAAACCGGTTCGGTTTCTTCTTCAGGGGCGATTGATTTCGTGCGTGGGAGCAGCCTCGTCTTCTTTGGTGGTACAAATATCTTCTAATCGCGCTTCCGCCTTGCCATCCAGTCTTTTCCTAATCACGTGTCGTGATCCACTTACATAAACAGATGGTAAGGTACCCATAGATCTGTTGATGTTTCCTGGTGTATTTTGGATGTGCCATGAGTCAAGGTGAGGTCTTTTTCGGAGATTGGTTTCAACATCAAGAACGGACGTGTTCGCAAAGTCTATCGGATGGTCAAAAGTGTCACAGTGCTCCACAAGAGCGCTGCGTTCTCGGTCGAATTTTCGTACATCGTTCTTGTGCTGGCGTAACCTTTCCATGAAGCTCTTCGTTTCGCCTATATAAGATGCTGGACATTTTAAGCAGGGGATCCGGTAAACGAATTCCCGGTGATTTTTCCTTCGGGGGTGATCTTTTGGTCTTGACATGAAACGTCCAAGAGTGGAGACCGGTTTGTGAGCCACGTGAATTCTCTGTTTCGCGAGCACCCGTGATAGTGCTTCGCTAGTAGCTTGAACGCAGGGAACGCTAATCCGCGTGATGGGGCGATGCGGCGCCGCCCCTTGGGTTGTGTGCTTTGGCGAGGGAGAGAGAGACGAGACAACACTTTACTATTCCTTGATGTGCGGGTGAAGAGGCAAGGGGAGGAGATGAAGTTTTCGGTATACAGGAAGCCCACTCACACCGGACGCCACCGTAATTTTAAGTCGAACCATCCATCGAGTCACAAGGCATCAGTCGTTGCAACACTCATGTCCAGGGCGGCTGTTATCTGTTCTTCAGAAACTGAGCGAAAAAGCGAGGAGCAGAGTGTGATCGCTGATCTGAGAAAGAACGGCTACCCTACAAGGTTCATCCGACAAGTCACCAAACGTACGGTTCACGCTCGCCAAAACCCACAACCAAAGGGAGCGGCACCGCATCGCCCCATCACGCGCATCAGCGTTCCCTACGTTCAAGTTACTAGCGAAGCACTATCACAGGTGCTCGCGAAACAGGGCATTCACGTGGCTCACAAACCGGTCTCCACTCTTGGACGTTTCATGCCAAGACCAAAAGATCACCCCCGAAGGAAAAATCACCGGGAATTGTTTACCGGATCTCCTGCTTAAAATGTCCAGCATCTTATATAGGCGAAACGAAGAGCTTCATGGAAAGGTTACGCCAGCACAAGAACGGTGTACGAAAATTGGACCGAGAACGCAGTGCTCTTGCGGAGCACTGTGACACTTTTGACCATCCGATAGACTTCGCGAACGCGTCCGTTCTTGATGTTCAAACCAATCCCCGAAAAAGACATCACCTTGAATCATGGCACATCCAAAATACACCAGGAAATATCAACAGATGTATGGGTACCTTACCATCTGTTTATGTAAGTGGACTACAACACGTGATTAGAAAAAGACTGGATGGCAAGGCGGAAGCGCTGATTAGAAGATATTCGTACCACCAAAGAAGACGAGGCTGCTCCCACGCACGAGATCAATCGCCCCTGAAGAAGGAACCGAACCGGTTTTGAAACGTTGGATCCAAGTTTAATTTTTGGTTGGAGTCAATTATTTTTCCAGGTGTTATTATGTTCACGCATTTTGCTCCGCAATTCCTTTTTGGACGTCCTTATCGACTAATGCCTAAATCTGACTGGCTTCTGAGCCTTAGTAATGTCATCGGTTCCCGCCACGAGTTTCGTAAGATGTCAGTGAGAACATACTCTCAAAAGTCGGCCGTCTACTTTTTTTTTCTCGGGAATAATTCCGGTTTCCCTGCACTCGAGTTACGTAGGTGACGATTATAATTCGCAGGTGTGTGTGAGTCTAGTTACACGAGAAGAAACAGACAATGGTTTGGGGGTATTGCCTGGAGATTATTAGGTATGGCGAAATTTGCCAGCGGTTTTGAGTTTACCGTTTTTTATAGTGTGGAGCGAACAAGTGCGAAACAACGGGATGCACGAGCTTCTACGCTGAAGTGTACCTCACTGCTCATCGCGTAAATATTTTTATGTAATTTATTTGATATATCTCGGTATAGGTTTCAAGATAGAGACCTCCGCAGAATTGATTGTTTTCATCATCATCCTCATCGTCATTTTGTTTTCTGAGGGCTTGAATGAGGATGTGAATTAGTAAATATAAAATGAAGTAGACAGAGTAAAAACAAACCGAGACTGGGACAACAAAAAGGACAGACAAACGCAGATCCCTGTTGTTAACTCGTACCTGCTATAAAATTGTTGAGACCTCTGTGTTTTTTCGTTATTTTTTTTTCTCAGTCTCGGGGTGTTTTCACTATGCTCAACTACCGCCATCTCGTTAAGGCCCTAACGTTCTGTTCGTGAAGTAAACATACAGTTTTTAAACGAAGCATTTTTTGACATTTTAGTAGTTAAAATGAAAAATAACAGATATCATATTACATGATAGAACTACGTTCTATAATGAGTATTCAGAAGGGACAACAGTTTGCTTTGAGGTTTTCACAGTTTAACCTCGGGGGTTAGGATAGTGAAATATCAGAAGGCAGGCGTTTTTAATTTACTAAATATTGTTGAACCGGGAAAAGTTTCCGGGATCGATTCTTCGTATAACGAGTTTTTAAGGTGGTTCACAGAGTGAAATGAGAATATATTCTTGATATTTGTTTATTGCGCCTTTCTATAGGGATCTAAATGTAGATTGAAAGAAAGCAAAATTAGTATCTATTTACATACGCGATGATCGTAAGAACCCTCACAATTACAGGCTCCTGTTGTTAACTAGTACTTGCTGTTAATTTGTCCAACATATAATCCCCAAACATAGAAGGGGATACCCGAAGCAAATGGTATCTTCATCGCAAGTAAACAGAATTGGAATTGGAACGCGAAGTTCGCGTCTCTTGCTGCCGCACACTTCAGTTTGAACCTACTATTTCGCTTATCTCTCTTTTTTCAAAACGCGTAATTAGTCTCTTGCCAATCGTCTCCTACACACTATCCGAGTGAGTGTGCGACCATGCCCGTCCTTCACCTCTTATACTTTGCCAACAATAAAATATGCGATACTGCTAGTATCCACTGTATATTCCTATATTTTAGCTGAATTTGTATTGAAAAAGACGCGATGATTTTTGGGATAAATCGATTTATATGCGGGACCTTCAGATCCACCCTATTCGAAAAGGCTGGTGTGTGTTGGGTCGGTGACGTCATTAGCCGAACGCACGGCGTCCTTATGCTTGCACACGCGGACTTGGCTGTCCGGCATCTCGGGCTTCAGCTCCCTCGTTTTCCTTCTGTGTTCTTACGACGCTGTTTCTAGGCGATGACGTCTATGGCATGGATCGCTTCTTCAGAACCTTGTACACTGATCGAAGGAGCGATGAGAGTAATCGTTATCCAAATATGTTCGAAGTTGGTAATTTTGGCAGCGACCCTCTGGCGAACAGCTCCAGCGACGATGACGATATTGTGACGGACAAACTTGCCGTCTTCCGCGACGGCCTCGCACGTGTATCCAGGGTGGAATGTCGACAGGCAAGGGGGCGAGAGTAGCGTTAGAGTAGCCGATCAGCGTGAGCGTGTGAAATCGTTCCGTGGAAAACAACGAGGTTGCCCAGAATGCGGGAGCGGTTAAGTAAATAGGCGGTTTAGAGGGAACATGGTGTGACTAATTTAGGCAGTGTTTTCTGGTGGCGAGATGAAAATGATTGGCACTCGTAAATTGATTGTTGCAACTACAAGGATTCTAGAAATCGCGAAACTTGTTGTATATACTAAAAGTAGCCTATGAGTATTCGATTTCAAGAATAATCTACCCATTTAATTTTAGTTTAAGTCAGAGTGCCGTCACAGGCTTGAAGGCATCCAAACACAGAAGAATGGTCAAAATGCTGCTTAACGCTTTTGCGACTGCTTACAACCGACTGCCTTACAACCTTTTGTGATCTCTTATGACGATAGAACACACTGGCGTCTTCTATCGGGTAGCTGTGAAACATTTGGGATTTGCGCATAACTATTTTTTCACGCATCAATTGTTCCACACGGGCCCGAAAACACTTTCAAGAGTGTTATAAACAAGCAATTATCATAAATAAACACAAATTTGATGTTGCGAATACTGCAAAACCTGCACTCTAGTAAGGTGCAGTTCCAGGGCCACCTTGTAGGTGATGCCAGTCGTATTAGACCACGGGAACTGACTCTTTTCACCCCATTGTCGTTCACTCCCGCATGTGCAGTGGCTGTGTTCCGAGTTTCGATCAAACAAGGATTTTGGGAGGGCACTGTAAAAGGTTTGGCAGAGAAAGTACAGAAACCTTCAGCATGAATTCAATGAATAATAATATTTCGGCGCCATCAATCATTTTAACTAAGGATGAAATAGAATTTCTTACTCCGCAATCGGCATAATGGCATTTTATCTTCCAACAGACAATGCAATTTTTCTGTGAAACTTTTTCTGTCCCCGTTTTCCCTGTATTTAGTATATCACTTCATTTTTCTTTTTCATCCTTCTTCCTTCTGGGCAGGGGTGGGCTCAAAAATACTCCGCTAGGGGATTCACTGTATCTGTGTTCTTGCGAGTTCAAGAAGAAGTGTCCGTTGTCCCTTTGTCTTAAGTGTGTTATTCTCTCTGTTCTCTTTGTCCAAAAACCAACACGCTCCCAAGGTCATATTCTCGCGACGTAAACATTGCGATTAAAAGAAACTTGTATTTTCGGGCAAGCTTCTCTTGAGACGCACGTTTCCTATCGAGGCACAACATGACGTCGTGTCCTCTTTTGGCGCACCGACGTTCTCTGTCTTCCAAATGTTCATCTCGATTCCGTCTACGCAGTGGAGGAACTCACCTGCCTGGCGACGTGGAAGGAAGGCTCCGCGTACTACCTGGTGGGAAAGATGGTGCAGCGCAAGCTTCACGCGCTGCCCTACTCGGACGGAGACAGCTACCGCTGCTTTGTGAGTACAAACACGTTCCTCAAGAACAACACTCAGGCTACTTGACAGGTTTAGATTTGAGCCACAGTCCCTCTGCTCAAACATCATACCAAAAAAAGAGAAGAAAAAAGAGTCTGCGGCAGGCATGATGACAGTGCCTCCAGCCTGTATTTTGCATAATGTATTTGCTATGCGACGGGTTTATGGTTTCCACTATAATCAAGTAATAAACCCGGATGATAAAAACGGATATAAAAAAATGAACTGACTCAAGCAGATTATCGACCGAGTCTAAAATCGCGTGCAAAATGTTTTAGTTTCGATTGATTCTACTGAATTTGAGTAAAAGGTCACGTAATAAGTTTGAATGTTTCTCGTCTTTCCCAGTCACAGGTTAATTCAACATTGTCACAGCCAAGCGTTTTTTGCCTCTCTCTTTCTCTCTCTATTTGTTGATACGAAAAAGTGCGTTTTGTTTACGGTTATGGTGATTGGTGGTAGTGCTCGGTTGGTTCATTTCCGCTTCTCAGGTTTACCTGTTTTAGGTATTCACGAGCTCGCCTGCGCACTAACTCTCTCGGTTTAGCAAAACATTAACGTTGGGCGGCATGCGTACGTTAATTTAGAAAAAGATATTTTCAGGGAGGAGCTAAATCATCCTTCTGCATCAATTTCGTTGTTCGTGTAGCGAAGCAGCGCAACTTAATTAAGTTGAAACGCTACAGAGCGGTACGCAGTTTAGCAACAATAAGCAATTGTCAGCTGTTCTTTTCCTGTGACAAATAAAAAAATAGCCATTCAAATCTTCTATGGTCACTGGCCGGACGAAAATGGGAGGGCGTCTTTTGACGATTCCCGTCTTCCACGTGCGCTCGTAGTCTTTCGTCGTGCTTTGATTGTGCGCACGCTCGAAGCCCGCCAGACGCCAAAGTGGTATTGAAGCTGGAAAACCTGATATATCAGTTATCCCGCTAGAGACGGAATGTATCAGTTATTCCGCTAGAGGTGGTTTTTAACTGATACATTCCCTTGTCGTTCCCATCGTCTCGGTGGATATAGCGTGGTCGAATTCGCTCCTTGTGGACAAGTGCTAAGGTGGTGAAGAAGTGGTGTTCTTACCGTGTTAACTCAAAAAGCAAGAAAAAAAAAAGACGAGAAATCAATTGCGGATTTTATGTTCGTATTGAACGTGCTGCGCAGTGTATTGTCGCAGAAAATATGTGTGCAACCTTCCCCGCCGTGTTGTATTGGTGTAATGTTTTGAGGAATCTCTGAACCCCTGTAACCTGAAACCTGAACTCTCCAGGAGCGTTTCGCCAGTGTTTGACTTAGACTCGTCTTTACTTCAGTGAGGGCGCGAGTGCTAACTGAACGGTGAGGCAGCACTTCTGGCTAGCTCTTTCTCGGCGTTTCCCGCCTTAGGATGACGTTGAAAATTCAATCCCAGGCGTTGCTCATACCCTCCCATGGCCTTCGTATCTAGGAGGTGCTGCTCATAACCGTACGTCTCGCTTCGAGATGAAGCAATGGTGCGACCGTAATTTTTTGTCATGTCTGTGTACATCTCGGTGCACTCGTTTATGTGCCGCGACTCATACTGCGAACGCCAACCAGAACTATAATGGTTGTCGGGATGTCCACGCGATCGCTTTTATTCCAGTGAATAAGAGCGCGGTCGCCAGGGTGCCCTATTGCGGCGGTGACACTTTTGCAATGGCCACGAAAATTCGAGATGTACCGAGTCGAACGAAATCCGCTTAATGTGATGAGTTAGGCATAGACCGCCAAATGTACCTTACAGGGGTCACGTTACCACCGTAGACACGTCATGTGGTCACGTGACGCCGACGACGTCACTTCGATGTCACTTTTCCCTGTTGGTCATTTTTAGATACTAGACTGCATTCTACGCTCAATCATAATTTAGACCGAGCGTTGTCTCTTGTTCGAGACATGAATAGGCAAATGCCAGCGTAGGTAGAAGCACGTCGAATCTATGCCCAGTTGCCCTCTTAGTCGACAGCGCCGTGAAAGCTACATGCACGCTCGAACATCCATCTTTCGCCACGTGATCGCTCACCGCTCATACTCACAGGCAGAGAGCTGGGTCCGGTGACAAAATGGAGGCGGTCGATTAGTCCGGCAGGCGCGTAGCTTCCACTGTCACTGTCAACTTAGGGGTCAACAGAAGTACGGTGATTCCATCTTGTGACCCTGAGTGCGCGCGCAGCGAGCGTAACGCCCAAGTCTGGCTTCCGGCTTCCCGCGTCTCATTAGCGCTCAGTTCAATTTCCGCAAATAAGGCGACTGTCGCTTGTCACACTCGTGACAGGCGGAAGTACACCGCGCCAGGAAAATAAATACCAAATCTTGGATAAAGACGAGCCTGGAATTATGCATACGCCTCTCTAATTTGTTTTCTTTCTTTCTGCCTTCCGAGCGCGTCGCGCAATATGCGAGGGCTTTAAAACATAAAGTTCTTCTGGAGAATACGGTAGCGGGGTCAGGTAAGTCGTCTTGCTTCGGAAATGGAATCGCAGCAGATGACGTTTTAATCAGCGTCCCGTCTTCTCGGAGGCTCGAGAGAACGAATGGGGTGCGCTACGCGCAACTTCGAGGCTTAAGCCTTTTTTTTTTTTTGCTACACCCAAGTACGTTTTTTGCGCACGATGAATCGCGGACGACGCGGCGGGCCGTCGCAGTCAATTTAATGCCACGTGAGTGTCACGTGATATCCTGGAGGAGGTTCATGCAGTACCACCGAGAAGAAAGAGGCCGGCCCCCGAAGTCGCGGAACCACGTGGTACATTCACAGCGCTGGATTGGATTGGATTGGATAGCTTGTGGCGTCTTTTGCGCTCCATCGTAAGGTGAAACGGACTATGTCAAGCTTGGCTCTAGGATATTTTTTTGCAATCGTTCGGGCTGGGTGGGGAAAATATATCGCTGCGCTGGGAGAAAAGGCTTGGTTGGAGAGGTTACCTTGATGACGTTTCGATCGTAATTTTTGTTTTATCTATCGCTTTTGGGGGAAATGTAGGAGCGTCGTGGCTTCTGGTGAAATTGTCTCCGACGAAGCCAATTTCTTGTAATCTGATCAGCGCTTGTGCCCAACTGAAGATTATTGCTCGTGTCTCGCCGTGATTGAATGGCAACTTCGATAGTTGGTCTTCGCCGAAATTGCGTGGGAGGCACTCTAGATTTTGATTGTGCATGCTTGAAGAATGACTTTTTTTGTTGTCTTTAGATAGCTTTTTTTAAAGCTGTAAGTTGGCTGCGCCCGACAAGGTAGAACTTCGTGGGTTTTCTTGTTTTACGGATACGCTCTTCTCACATTCTATTTCACTGAAAACGGATGTCTCGCAGTATTTGTTAGTGTTAATTTAGAAAAATTTACATTCATGCGAAAGTAAAAGGATTTTAGATACTTGCATGGCTACGTCAGGGTGTGGAATATAGGTATTTTATGAGGTCTGAGTGATGTTACTCACGTAATATTAACTTCCAATTATTTTTTTGACCAGCGTAGTTGTTGTTTTATTAAAACTGGCTTTGAGAGTTTATAAACGCTCACTTCACGCATGTGCTAGGCGATTTCTAAGTAAATATAAATTCTAGATATTTAGCCAGATATTAATGCAAAGCATACATTTTGTAGTACAAAAATAACATGCGTGGCAGCCAAACGTTCAGATTGGTACGAGAAAACACGAGATATAACTTTAGAAGACAAGTAACGCCCTTCCAAGAACAAAATTGGGTAGCAAAAGTTTCTATGTTTTCTCAAGTCACGCGAAATTATCATGTACTTATGAAAATATACTGGCAATATTGAAGACAAAAATGCTACATAACCCTTTGAACAGTTGCCCAATCAGTTCATTTGGAGGAAAGAATATGATTGCGGAGAACCTAATTTGTTTCTTTCTATTCTCGATAGCTTTTATCAGTGAGAAGAAGACATTATTTTAAGCATTTTAGTCTTTATCGGGTCGTACCCTTGATACACTTACTGCCGTATCATTAACTGGAGTTGGAAGACTTTCAGCTCAGAAAATTCAACATCGAATAAGGTAGGCGAGGGAAGAAAGAAAACAGAAAGTTTCTCGAGTTAAGGATATTTTTGTTTATTCGTCTTACCTATGCAGACTCATATGACCAATCACATATTGACTTCATAAACAGTATATAATGAACGCTAATAAATGTTGCAAACAGTCACGACGGAAACTTGGGGTGCCAAACCAGTGTTGTACACGTTCCTCAATAAAAAAACACACCAAAGATCGTTCCTCGTTCCTTCTGATTTTTGGAACACGTTCCCGTTACAAGTTCCATATGCGAAAAAGGAACTCGTTCCCGTTACAGTTAAAAAATTGAACGTATCGTTACATATACGTTACATTTGTGTTTTTCTGATTACCATATTTAGCTAGATCGAGGAAAGCTTTTTTTTTTGTCTACCTCATTAAATGGGAACATACGAATTTGAATGCTGTGACGGAAGGGCACTGCGAGAAGAAAACAAGCGGAAGCATGGTTTCATTTATAGATATAGTCACCTTTAAAATCTCTGGTTTTAACCATATTAATGTTTGTGGTGGGCGATTCAGACGAGCCAAATGTAGTATTATCCCACATTGCACGAGCGTTTTACAACAACCTCACACGCTTCAATCTGACAAAGTCCCTTGTTCGAACTTAACAACAGTTGCTTCTCGATGTTGCTGTCCGCAAGACGAGCAAGTAAGGAAGAGGCTAGGGCTTTTGGAAAGTTCGTCTTGAAAACTACGAGTGCTTCTTCGTAAAGGGTGAATTCGTTGTTCAATTTGAAGGTGGGGGACAAGGGGAGAAGGAATAAAGGTTAATTTTTGTGTAGCTTTTGAGTGACCCAATCTCGGGAAACAATGTGTTAGATGTCTGGTTACCTGCTCTTTTGTTGTAACTGTAGGTCTCTTTGAGAAAGTTCAGTGATGGCTGAAGTTGGCCTGAGATTTCTGAGTGTACGAAGATTCGTGGAAGCAAAGAAAGTAGCTGTGTTTGAAACGTCCCTCTTGCGTGTCTTTTCCTTCGATTAAAAGTTTTGCTTTTTGTACCGCAGTCTCGCGCACTGAAAAAAGAATCGATGTCCATTAGCTCTCCTGCGCCCGACTATTACCAAGCGACGACCACGCAAAAATGAATCCTAAGATAAGTAACCAAAACGTTACTGAGATGCTGGTCTTCGTAAAGATACTGTTTTTATACTTTTATAATTTATCTTTTTAAAATAAAATAAAAATAACCCCACTGGACGAAAAAAAGAACGCCGTTCCTTTTTTCCTTTGAGTAAAAATGTAACGAGTTCCCGTTCCAGTTCCACCGATGCAAAATAAAATGGCGGCGTTCTTTCGTTCCTCCTAAAAGGAACGCGTTCCAGGAACGCCGTTCCGTACAACACTGTGCCAAACAAATGTACTTTCTGGCTGTCATAATCGATTCTCTCGAAGCACATTTCTCCCAAAGCAACGCCTTGTCTGGCATTGCGTCCTGGTGTCGGAATTATATGGCGAGCGAGTGTTCCAAAATGCGTCTTAGAACGTTAAAAACTGCACGAAAAGCATGTTAAGAACCGCACGATGACGAGGCAGGCGTGCACGCGCCGTCATTGCATGAGGTCGGGGGAAACAAAAGCACTTTACGCGTTTCCGTGTTAAACAAACGCATGTGACCCTGGCTCACACTGCTCACACATAATACAAAAGACACTCTGCAAACACAAGTCACCGCAATGTCCGTGGTTCGAATGCTGCGTTCCAATCTTTATCCATGAGCTCATTGCCATGCGGCACTCAAAGCACGGATCTCGCGGTAACTCGCGTTCGAATCCCTATGCAGACTGTCTTTTGTACGATGTGTAAGCAGTGTGACCCCGGGTTTAGACTCCTCGGAGGCTCCGAGGCAACGCGCCGGCCTACGGATCACGAGGTAGCGGGTTCAAATCCCAGCCGAGGTGACAGCAATCTGATGGAGGCTTATTGAGGAGTGGACACATATTTTGGTTGCACGTGAAAAGGTCCTCCGACGGTCAAGACGTTTTGTCAGTCCTCGGCTGGCTGAGACGTGCCAGAAGCTCTTCTTTGGTTTGGAGCGTAAAACTCGGATATTTGTCTATGTTTCGAGTTGCTTCTTTCTTCGGAACCATTCCCCTTATCTTGTGCCCTTCATTTATCGGTACCGGGACGTTTTCCAAATATTCGGGTCAGGCGAATATTCCGTGGGGGTTGAGAGATTCTATTCCCGTGTCCCCTTTTCTTCCGCGCAAGCCCCCATAAACACTGATTTTCTTTTATCCCATGCATAAAATTGTTTTTTTTTTTTAAATCTGAGGAGAAAAATGATTCCCTCAAAAGACAGTCTCCCAATTTGTAAAAAAATAAACTCGAAAACACGGATTTTTGTTTAGGGACCGTGTTTGTAATACAAGGTAGGAGGAGGCGAATGCGTAGATTGTCTTTAGCGACAAGATTATTTCATAATTAATACAAACATATATGGCTCCACCTAATCTTAAGTATGCGAAGGTATACGCGTCACTTGTTTTCGTGATTTTGTCCCTCCGAACACTGAAAAAAAATATCACTAAAGCAATGTGTTTTTCCTTGTTTTTTTTAGAGTGAGACTTTTCGTTGAGCATCCGAAATATGTTATTGTTAGATTCATTTCTTCTCCAGTACAGCTTGTGCCGCGTCCTACAAACGAGCTTTCTTTCCTTTCGTAAACCTTAAGCTGCAAAATGAAATATAAAAAGTTAATAATAATAATAATAATAATAATAATAATAATAATAAAATAATAATAATAATAATAATAATAATAATAATAATAATAATAATAATAATAATAATAATAATAATAATAATAATAATAATAATAATATTCAAGATTCAAGAATAGTTTTTATTAGGTGTCCAGGAACGACCATGCGGTCTTGGTACTGGCACACCGAAACCTACACACTACAAAAAAGTAGAAAAAAATAATATTAATAAAAAGTAATCCTTATTTAAAGTGCCATATGACAAGCACACTGATCTTTAGATTGCGCTTACACAAAGGCCATAAAAGCAGGAACCAACAATATACTGATCACGCTCCAAACATAGTAATACAAAAATAGTTGAATACACAGAAATGCAAATTGGTTAGCATAAAGCGAATTATTCTACAGGTCACGGATGTCAGAGTCCGATGCTCAGATTTCAAGATCAGGAGTGGCGAAACTGTTATAAAGCAACTAGATCCGAAAGAGTGGTGAAATGTTGCATGGTGAACTAATATAAAAAACAATTAGTAAATGTTTGATAGAAATAAAATTTACAGGAAATTTAACTTTACAGGGGATAGCTGAGTCAATAGCACTATTCGCAACCTTACGAAGCATAACTAAGTCGCGAGCCTCCCTTCTCTTTGAAAAAAAAGCGAGATAATACTTTTAGCTGATATTCATAGTCATATAAACACGAAGTTCAAAATACCCGACTTAAACTATAAAAATCAAGATTTTCTGAACGTGTTCAATGTTCATGGCCTGTGTTTCTGATAGCAAATTCCACATCGGAAACGCAAATTCAAGTCGCGATCTTACTAAGGAGTTTGAAAAGAGTCATCAGGCTATAATGGTTCAAAAAAGTTAGAGGACTACTCCAACAAAAGTCTAGAGTCTATGTTATTGTCTTAATGTCAACTATGTGTTTTGGCCACACCAGAAATACTGTTGTTTTCATCGAAAAGACAAGAAAACACTATTTCCAAAGAAAAAAAAACTTTCAGCCTTTCCACTCTGGTGAAGACGGAAGAGCAGCGGAGCTGTACTATGTGCCGCCATCTATGGGTGACGGGGGCAAGCAGATCGCCAAACTGCACCTGGTGGATGCTCCCAAAGCTACTTTAAACGTCCTTACGTCACCCTTCTTATGAAAGGAGCGCAGCTCCGCGGAAGTACGGCGCCGAGCTACGAACACACCTAGCTGTGAAACTTGGACGAACCGGATTTATCTTCTCTTCCGCTCTTATGCAGCTCCCGCGGGAAGTGGGGGGAGGGGAATATGAAGCGGAGATGAATCACGTTTTCGCCTCCGTTGGTTATACGACACCAGTCATCGGACATCTCGAACGACCAGCTTGTAATGCGGTGACGCCACCAAGTGGCGAAGCTCACACTCACGCCAGCCTTCCTGTAGCCTTGCCCGTGACGGTAAGCATGACGTCACGAACTCCTTCGTGACGTCATGCTTACCGCACTCCCCGATAACGTATCTTCGAGTGCTTGCTATAATCGGCCGCTTGAAACAAAAACATATAGCCATCTCTTCAAAATACAAACGTAAGATTGACATTAGCAGATTTCGTTGATCGGGTTTCACTGATTTCTGAGCATGAAAGGTATACTTCAATGTTACATTCCGTACAACTTTAGTGAGAAGCATGAAATAACTCCCAATGTTTTCGACGCGCTGCCAACAAGAAAATATAACATTTTCAGCTGTCAAGGCACTATCTAAACACACGCCAAGATCTTTCAAAAAAGAGACTCGCTGCACTTGCATTCCATCATGGTCATATGTGTATTCAACAACCGTATTACGTTGATGCAACAAAAGCAGTTCTTTTTTTTTGTAGGGATCAGCTGCAACTGATTCTATATGCACAACAGAAGGACACATGACACATTGTATTTTAATATACTGCAGTCTTCTTGGGACTGTATTTTTAAAGAACTTCATATCACCGGGAAAAAGGAGCAACTAAAAAATTTCAACACACGACAATATATCATTTATAAAAATAAACAAAAATACAAGAGGTCCAAGAACCGACCCAATGGAATGCCAGACATCGAAATAAAGCCGAGAGAGAAACTATGTGCAACACTAACAGTGTTCGTGTGAAATAACAAATATATCATAAACCAATTGCATAACTATTTAAACAATAGAAACAATTGCATAAACAAATACACACATGCTAATTGTATTGTATTGTCTGCGAGCGTCACCAACTTTGGCTGAGTCTCCGCTCCCACTATTCTTCCCACCGAGCGACACACCATGCATACCCACCAGCAACCAATCTGTGCAGAGTATGTGAGCCATTAAATAGCAAATGCCCTCCATGGTTTGAGTTGCTCCCTCTCTAAAATCTAGAGGTTTTATGTGAGGGTTCCATCTGACGCCATGGCGTGGCTTGATGTCTTTACGTCCCTTGACTTCACGGTGTCTCGTGGCATCTTAAGTGTCACGTGACTTTTAGCGGAAACATTTTCCGGCTAAATCTATCGGGAACATTTCCCAGATAAATCTAGATGGTCAATTCTTGGCGAATTTCTCTTCCCCAGGGCTAGATTCGGAGAAAATATTTCGCCGCAAAATTTAACGGGAAAAAGTTTTCGATACATTTAGCGGGTAAATTGCGGCAGTGTGATAGTGCGCAGTCTGCCTGCTGAAGAACATGCAGCTTTTCGGCTGTCGCCGCAGTTCACGGCAAGAGACCGGGGAATGTTTTACATTGAAAAAAGGAAAACGCAACGCGCAACACTCGTGTTTTTGTGTTTTTTTTGTATTTTTTTAAACTTTTCGATGATCGAGATTTCCGATTTCCCCGGGCAGGGACGCCAAAGCATACGGAATACACGAACCCCACGTGCGTCGGAACTCTTCTCTTACTTCCTTGGCACAAAGATGGAAAATAGATATTTCACCAGATAACATAGTTGTGAAACCCGCAACTCCCCCTGCGCGCGCGCAAGCTCCCTTTTCGGTTTTCCCGCCAATATTGGATCGCAGATTGCCCGCGGGATCTATACAGCACACTGGAGTGTATGCATTCTTTGCGCTATATATATGTTTAGCCAATGAAATAAAACACGTCTGACCGGCTAGAAACCGCGTGTACGTGTTTGCGTTTCTTTGTGTTGGTTTAAACGCTGCCTATTTTATCGGAGGTTCCGAGTTTTGAAGGTGTTTCATACGCTTTTTCGTTGTAATCTTGGTTCACAACGTGTGTGCACACACACGTCTGTTTTTTTGTATTTTTTTCTTCCTCGAGGGCGATTATATGCTTTGCTTCATATTGACACATATATTTTAGAACCCGGACTAATTTTGTTGCGTTTTCATTATTCACGATTTAAACGAGCACCGATAAAGTGAGCGAATAAATCGACAATCGAAGAAATATTTCCTTATTCCGAGTGTCGTTATATGTATATCATTTTGGTGGATTTCGAAAGAACTAGCTTTTTTTTGGTGTAATCTCCAACGCTATTTTAGTCGAAAAATTGTAGCCAAACAGCGTGCGGTTCTCGAGCAGATTTGTACGGTTTTCATTACAAGAAATCAAATTACATATAATCAATTACATTTTGGAGTTATTTTGTAATAATTTCAGTACATTTCTAAGAAGTAATCGCGAGAGTATTCTGATTATTTTTGCATGTACTGCAATTGCTCAGTCATAACCGTCACAATATTTCTCCCCTTTTCTGATGGCGCCCTTTCCTACCAAGGAATCTACCCCGAACCAAGCCTTCGACAGAAAGCTAGTGAACAAAAATCGGGGAATTACGACGATACGTAGTTCATGATGGAACCTTTTCAAAAGTTCGTCAGGCAACATTGGCGGTCGCCGTTGCTTTTTAGACTTGGGCTAGATGGCGCAAGCTACCGCCCGTTACAAATTGTGTAGCCATTAGCATCCATCTATCCATTCATTCTTGGACGCGAAGCGTGTGATTGGATCCGAGTTCACGCCGAACGCTGACGCTGCCCTCATGTCCAATACGTGCTCAGAGTGCGTGAACAAGCAATGGCGGACAGACGGAGGCGCGGACTTGAAAATCTGAAGTAAGCGTAAAAGTAACGATTGTTTCTTTTAAGTAACGGACACTTAGATTCCTTCTCAAATAATCAAGTAATAAAATTGAATACTTCTTAACCAAACATAATTTAAACTGTAATACATTACTTTTTTTAGTAACGTGTAGAACACTGCTTGCGGGCTACCATCACAAATTTATTGCGAGGGACATAGTATTTGACTTTATGACTTCTGCAATTTACGAAGCACTCGCTCCAGATCCTCGCAAATACTGCCATGACTATTTTTGCTCGGAATTCTTCAGGTACGTCTATATATATATATATTTTTTTTTTTAGTTTTTGGCTAGTGCAACATAAATGCTCGGGAGGTTTCGCATTGACGCCGACGGAAGCCAAGGACGTGAGTCAACTAGGCTAGCTGAGCCTCCAACTGACTCACTAGAGCCAGGTTATGGTCCCTGGTAGTTTAAGTAAGTTTAAGAAATACAGAGCGACGCTTATTGGGTTTACGCTCCTTGTTTCGTAGCTCGCTCTTGGGTGTTCCTGCCAGCCGTCCACGTAGGGAAGAAGAGGAGGCGACATACCGGCTCAAGCCAGCCAAACCAGAATATCCCGTGTGAAGCCGCAAGTAGAGTTCGCGATCGGTGGGAATCGAACGCCCCCAAAGGTTCCAAAGGGTGTGCTTTCCGTCCAATACCATCTTTAGACTTTTATTGGTTTTTGGTCATCGTTGGTGGCATGTCGCACCAAACCGGAACTCTCCCCGGCTTCGCCACTGGTAGCATCATGTCGCCTCCAGAAGATTGGAACGTCTATGCTGTCCGTTGATGCCGCCAGCTTAACGACTCTGGAGCGATAATATGATGCCCAGGACTTGCCATACCTTGCGGTCCCTAAGCTCTCGGCAACTCGCATAGCGGGCCGTTTACAGCGGAGACAGCAGACGCATTTTTACGGAAGACATTGTCAACGTCGGAAGGCCCGCATGACAAATGTGATATTTAGTGTACTAGCAATGACTGTAGTCACGGACAGAGTGAAAATGGCTGGTCATGTCTTCCGAACTATCGGCCTCCAGCACGCGCTTCGTGTCGTTTACCACAGCCTCCTGTACACTCACAAAGCTTGGCAGATCGCCGCGAGAAACGGCCGTCGAAATGGAGAAGGTCGAGTGGCAGACAACGGATGAGAGGAGCGCCCCGTGACTGGCGCCCCGCTGCGGCGAGACGCCGAAACACATTTCTCTCGAGCGAACAAGTGTGTTTCGGGCCCTCACCGCTGCAAAAGCTGTGCGCTGACATCCAGCTTCCCCAAGAAATGGCTCTTTGATGCTCTGTGCTACCAGATCCTCGCGCTCCAAATCTGCGAACGGGCACTCTAGTGCTCTGTCGTGGAACTGCCAGGCTTTGAGAGTATAGAGGAGGCTATGCTTTTACCGTGCTTAAGCTCCGCATACGCGCTCGAGGTGCACGAGCCGCCGAAGCACTATTAAAGGTAGAAAGCTCGCGTTGAAGGCTGAAGATCCTCTGTGCCGTTCTTAGTTTTTTAGTGAATATTGGACGCGTGACCAAAGGCGTCGCATTGGTGGGCCTGCCAAGATTGGTCAAACGCTCACTATAAAGCCTGGAGTATAATGATTTCTACCTTTATTAATAGAGAGAATAGGGACGTCAGACTCTAAACTGTGACGGTGTAGGTGTAATGGCGCGACGGCTACAAACTGCCACCGTGCTTTTTCACGCACAATCGAAATCGTCATCGGCCGTCGACGACGCCAGTCGCGACGTCACTGATAGGAACCACCAAAACATCTCGTCTCCGATAGTGCGTTTATCGTTCGAAGAGTAATCAAATTACTACAACGGTTACGTTCCGAGAAGTTTTACTCGCGAACGTAATATACGCGAGTCTAACGAGGTTACTCGTAATGCACGCAGCGTTCAACTCGAGTTTCAAGAACAGACTACGATGTTACGATATTCTTCTAGAAAGTGAAAACGTTTTGAGCCGAGCCCTTTAAGCTGTAACGGAGCGTAGAGCGAGGCAAATCGCTTTTGTTTCCAGGGCGCAATCCTTGCCGTGCAGTCGGTCATCAGGCGATTCTTTCGGTTCGCTCAGGGCTTGAGCGATGTTCGTGATCGCCGACCATAAGCACGGCACTTGAGAATCGCGATTACTCATCGCTACACATAACGGGGGGAAAAGGTCGCGGAGAGACATTGATTATGCAGTGTCGTTCCCGCTGGTCGTTATGTATCCGGAGCTTGTTTCTGTTTTCGTAAGCTTCTTTTGCGGCAGTTGATGGCGATTGAGGAGACATAGATTGGAGAGTTGAGAGTTTAGGCAACGAGAATTAGCGACGAAAGCGAACTACAGTTCTGTTTAGATTAATACCAAAATATAAGTTACCGTTTATGTTCAAATTGCACATTAAAACGGGGACACTTTATTATGTTTTATGTTCAGTCCCTGAGTTTGTTCGAAATTTAAACTTGCCCGGATTATCCTGATAAATCTCGAAAACAAAATGTGCCGGGCATGAATTATGCGTAAGTTGCGACTTCTTGTGCTTGATTACGAAGATCTTCGGGCGGTTTCGCATTCCTTACGTTCATGACAGGCTCATGTTATCCGTTGGTTTGTCTGAATGACCGAGAAAATGATTGAAGGTGAGCGTGTTGGTGAACAGGCACGAATACATGGAAGGATACATGAAAGGATAACCTTTCGTGTATTCGAATCGAGAAAAGTTTGAATTTATTCAGAAATTGGGTGTGTGAGGTGTACGCTTCAACGAGAAGTTTTTATGGGTTTGCTATTTCTTGAGCATAGGTTAGCGCCTCAGGTCCTTCGTGCTTTTGGAATTTGATAAGCCACTTAAGGTAATTGAAGTAACTGGTGTAAGTTATAACGTCCAAGTTATTTGAGCAGCACGTCTTATGATATCTATACAACGAGCTACCCTATCTATTGGATCCTGTGCGAAGTTGTGGCACGCCCGCTACACTAACCGTTAGTGCGTTATGATCCGCCCCGTGACGTCATTCGAGGCCAGCTGCGCGCGCCGAAGGTCAACTGCTACCGTAGGCTCTTACGAGTCATACTTAGTCCAGCTGCTGGCGCTTCCTTTCACCATGCCCGGTGGCGCCGCGCAGAGGCATTCAACTGCGAATCGCACGTTCTAGGTTTGATTCTTGCTCCACCCATTGTTACATTTGAATAATTGGGATTAATTATGCTCATATATGATTAAGATTAAGTATGACTAAGTGTATATTCTCTAATCTTTTGATTTGCCCGCTACTAGTTATGCATCATTTAGTTTGCCTTAGACTGCGTGTAAGGCTGTTTTGCGTTACACTCGAGCGTAACGCTTTTTAGCCGAAATTTGCCCCTTAAATATATGATCGGTTAAAACGTGTCTGAATTAAAAGAACAATTAGGACTGACCAGTTATCGATGTGTTACGAGCTCTCAGGTAACAAGTATAACGCCGTCTCGAAATCCAGCACCTGACAGTGCAATTTCAATGTGCAGTGTCTTTTATAAGTATTATCTCTGTTATTTGCAATGTCTCACGGCTGCATTAAAATATGTTAGAAGACACAGGATGAAGTTTTTAGAGCGCAGCTCTTAGGCGCCCGTTTCCGGCTTAAGCGGCGTCGCCGTCGCCGTCGCTGTCGGCGTAACCGCGCGTTGCATGATGGGTAAATTTCCCCGCTAAATCTAGCGGAAAATTTTTCCCGCTAGATCTAGCGGGAAATTTTCCCCGCTAAATCTAGCGGAAAATTTTCCTCGCTAAGTCTAGCGGAAAATTTTCCCCGCTAAATCTAGCGGAGAATTTCCCCGCTAGATCTAGCGGAAAATTTTTCCCGGTAAGTCTAGAGGGAAATTTTCCCCGCTAAATCTAGCAGAAAATTTCCCCGCTAAATCTAGCGGAAAATTTTCCCCGCTAAATTTAGCGGGAAATTTTCCCTGCTATATCTAGCGGAAAATTCTCTCCCGCTAAATCTAGCGGAAAATTTTCCCGGCCAAATTTAGCGGGAAATTTTCCCCACTAAATCTAGTGGAAATTTTCCCCGCTAGAATCTAGCGGAAAATTTTCCCTGCCAAATTTAGCGGAAAGTTTTCCCGCTAAAATTAGCGGGAAATTTTCCCCGCTAAATCTAGCGGAAAATTTTCCCCGCTAAATTTAGCGGAAAATTTTCCGCTAAATTTAGCGGAAAAGTTTCCCGCTAAATCTAGCGGAAAATTTCCCCCGCTAAATTTAGCGGAAAATTTTCTCCGCTAATTTTAGCGGAAAATGTTCTCCACCCCCTCAAGGTCACGTGACCCCCAGGCCACGTGACCCCCCCCGTTCCTTCCTCCTCCTCAAGAGCTGCACTCTAATTCGGCGTTACAGGAAGTTGTAAACGGCTTTCATTTTTTTTCTGTTATCTGCTTAGATTAAAAGGGTCAAAAGGGATCTCTTTCTCAATCTCGCCACCACGTGTCAACGTCTCTAGTGTGACGCTACATTTGACGTGGTTTGCATCATTTCAGTGTGCACTTAAAAATACGATGGTATATGAGTTATACCGTACTTTTGTGACTATATCTCGCGGACGGTTCGAACAGTCTAGAAGGGGCAAACTATACAATGATTTGTTTTTCTCGGTGGTTGGTCATTATGATTATTATTGTACGGTACAAGCTTGGTTGTAATCCAATAAAGCAGATATTTGACAATGAATGCTGCATAGGCGTAGACTTCAGGGGGCATCGGGGCTCGTGCCCCCCCCCCCCCTGGGTGAAATCCGCGGGGGCAGAGCCTCCCCCCTCCCGGGCCCGGGCCATGATCCTTACCGAGACGCTGTTTACGTGCCATGTGACGAGCTTCAAGTAGTGGCATGTAAACAAACTAACGCCCAAGTTGCCTTTATTGACAAAATACATTGGAAATGAAATCCCAGCGTGCTTTCGTTAGCTTCAATCTCCAGTTCTGGCAAAAAGGTAACGCGCAACACCCCCCCCCCCCCCTTTCCCGGAGAACTTCTCAGCCGGCCTCCCCGGGAAAATGGAAAGTCTACGCCGCTGATGCTGTGCATTAGAATTTCTATACGTACCGGCATGTGCACCAAATATGAAGAATCTTAAGCAACCTTTTTATTCAACCGAAATTTGCCCCAGCCGCGTATACACCTGGTCCAAATATTCCGGCACATCCATCTCTCGCTTTGTCGCGGCATGATGAATACATATTGCGGGAGAGCTTGAATTTGTTTATAATTATTCGCGGAGATCTTTTCGTTTTATTTAGTAGGGAAATTGAATTTGTGCACTACAATCCACCTCTTGAGGCTTTTCTGCAACACTGGTATATATAGAGGAAAACCCTTCCCGGTAAATAAAGTGTAAAAATTGAAGGGCGCCGTAGTGAGTGAGGCTGAGAGCTCAGAGCTCGACGGACGCATGAAGAGGTGCCACAGGTAGCACAGTTTCTTGGCCTAACATTTGGTTTTAGTCTGGCAATGTAAGGCCTTGAACATCTATGATAAGCCAAGGTAGTACAATCTAGCTTGACATTTTTCGGCGAGGGTCTGGTTGTTTTTGCCCTATACCCTAAGGCCAATCAAGTTTGGTGTGACACATTGCGCCATCTAGCTCAAAATATTTGCAACACTGGGAAGATCCTTTTGCCAGCCTGCATGCTCGTGGGGCTGTTCTCGCGTGAATTTGAAGGTGTTGATTCGTGTGTTTTTGTTCTTATTCTTAGCATTGCTATCGGATGTCATGCAGAAAACCAAATCTTACCGGACTGCCTCAACCCCGGAAGCTTAGCAGGCGTGAAGCTCCGCAGGTTTCCGCCGAGGCCGTTGGAAATACAACGCCGTCGGAGATGAATAAATGCTTTAAAATAAGCATTCAGTGTGAAATAAGCATTCAGTTCACATTATCTGACTTGAGATGGATTTCTAAACACGCTATTTGACTCGATATTTAGAATTAATGCGCTCCGAAGCCCGGCGTTGTCTTTGGATTCGATGCGATGACTCTAGAGTCAGATCAGTCCTTTAAACCAGTCGGTAGTGTTATGCGCGACAACACAGACCTTGGAGTTGGTAATAACCGAGTCTCGCAAGGGTGTGCCTTCGGCGCTGCCGATTTTAGCCGTCCCAGTGTTGCCTCATTTGACCACGGTGGCGCTGATGATCAACCAAAAGTGGCGCTCTCTGGATCCCTGCCCAGAGCCTATATTGCTAAGCAAGTGCTAAAGTTAGGCTTCACTGCTTTGCTGTTTGGATGTCACCCGGTTTTTGACCTCGGTTACCGAGGGAATGCTTGAATGTGACTTAATTTCCGGTTTGATTTTAACCTCGCGAATTTGGGCCTAAATACGAGTGCCAGAAATAGGCTTCACTGTTGGAATACATGACTGGTGCTGGACACTTCGGAAATTATGTGGCAAACCACACAAAGCCATAGATAAGACTAAGCAAAGATCTTTGGCTCTAACGAGCGCCTTGAACCAAAACCTTGTTAGGCCAAAGTTACATCCCTAGGATTGCCAATCTTGGGCCAAGTTAAGCGTTCTTCTGGCGTGCCGCTTGAGGCAAGGATCCCAAACGCTATCCCACTACACCTTAATATAAATATTCGTGAGACATTGAGACAGTCATGCTGAAATATTACCATGATAATCGCAACATTTCAGCATAACTGTCTGAATGTCTCAGCAAAAATATCAGCGGCTTCATTGCCATCGTGTCCGTCAGGTTAATAAAAACAGTATTTTGAAAGTGATCCCATTTGTTTATTTATATATTTTTATAGGTTGTTGTGCAGAATTCAAAGGACAATGACGCAGGAGAGGTGAAATCACACGACCATTCGGTAGGAAAGACATTCAGCGCAGAAACGCATAAAAACATAAAATACGTCGGCGGCGCTCTGTGGCCTTCTGTCGTGGGGAGTAATGGTTTAATAAAGGGGACCAGTGATCGGCGTAAAACCCTATTTAACAGTCCGGTCTGGAAAGTGAAGGGACGCTGAGCGCATATTAATGAGCTTAATGAGCTGTCCCGGTGTCTTCATTATTTACCGCTCGCGCACAAACCAGGCAAGCACAAAGAAAGTTTGCGTCTGATTTGGAGCCAGGGCACTCGGGATTCGCTTCGTCCGACATGATGTCCGCATGTAATGCACCTCTTGAGTAACGAGTGCAGACTGGTGGTGTGCATGCGAGCTACAAATAAGGCGCAGCTCAGCGTGCCTCAGCCCGTCATAACACATTTGCATCGCGCCTTTGTATCGGTTTTTGGTTGCCTTTTTATTAAGGCTGGGCGTCGATTAAAAATATTAAACCCGATTACTCGCCATCCTTTGATCGAATAATTAATCGATTAATCGACCTGCTTCATTTCCATACCTAATATTTAAAAAATAGTGAAAATGGTGTCTGCAAACTGAGTGTTGACGCAGTCACCGACAGCTCAAGAAAGAAAGGCTGAGGCCTATTATTGTCACGTTTCCTCATTTGTTATTCGGTCTTCCTAGCGGTTAATGATTCAGCTTCACTGGTTTCAGAGAGATGAGAAGCTGGGGGCCCTCCACGCGTTGCCTTTCTTATCCTTTCTGGGACTGTATTTTAGTCGCTGACAACCTCAAAGAGTCATGACCCATTGGTGTAGCCAGGGAGGGGCTTATCTGGCTTCAACCCCTGCCCCCCCCCCCTCTCCCCCGCCCCCGAGATCCAACCGTCTTCATAATATACATATGCGATTTGGTTGCCCTCTCTCCCTCCCCCCCCCCCCCCCCCCCCCCACACACACACACCCTCGCTCCGTGTCACGGACATCACACGCACATCAACTTTACCCCCCTCCCTTTCGCAAAGAATTTCTGGCTACGCCACTTTCCTGACTTATGCGGCGAGCAAGTCGTCTGTTACTTGAGCAGGAGCTGCGGTGACGTCAGGACGACGCCGAGCTCTGATTGGCTTTGATTGGAAGGATAGTGGGAAGACGTCAATGCGAACTGCCTTGAGGTCTACCCACTATTTGTTTTTTTCGATCAGCCAATAAGAGCTCCGCGTTCTGACATCATTGTAATCCCTGTGCCAGAAGCACACGAACTGGCGCTCCGCATTACGATCCCACTTCTTGAATCGTGATGAGAACTTCTGCGTTCTGATTGGCTGATGCCGCCATCTTATTGCCAGTGGAGCGGTAATAAGAAGCCCGGGGTTCGCCACACTCTGCATTCGTTGACTGTACAGTGACTGGTGCCTGGAACGCGTCTCCGACTAGTGCATTTAGCGTCCCATCCTGCTGTCCCGAAGTTGTAACAAATGACGTCACGAAAACTGGTGTGTTCGGCTGTCGGATGTCACGATCCTGGTGGGTGGTCGAAGAGGTACGGGCAAAAAAATGCCCGGCATACATGAGTGTCGCTCTCGTCATGGCTTCACAATACGTCCCAACTTCTAAATTCCAAAGCTTCCTTGTACTGTTAAGCTGGAGACTGGAGAGCTACCTGCGGCAGAGCAGGCGTCTGCCACATCCACCATCGCTGCTGCGACACCGCCACGATCGCGGGAGGCGGCAGCGTCACACTTGTATGACGTCATCTAGCGGATATCGAGGGAACCCTTTTTTTTTGTAGATGGTAAACACACCTATCGGGGGCGCGTTTTATGTACCATAGTGACTAGATAGATGTGTGGCTATTATGATTTCATGCATTCTTTCAGGCGTTCACCACACGCTCTAGCGTCTTGAAACAAACAAAATTGATCCGCGAAAACGTCCGAATGTTTGATTCCTAAATGTTCGTGATACTTCCATCGAACTAAACTACAGAGGAAGAAAAAAGGGGGAAGGAGATTATTGCGACAAACTACATACTTTAATGAATGAAAAAAGGTTTCGAAACTTTCACTGATTT
The DNA here is from genome assembly GCA_037355805.1 of Ixodes ricinus. Taxonomy (NCBI): domain Eukaryota; kingdom Metazoa; phylum Arthropoda; class Arachnida; order Ixodida; family Ixodidae; genus Ixodes; species Ixodes ricinus. Next base: position 132,530 of record JAZHYW010005016.1, read on the forward strand.
TAATCTGGGACCCTTCTGGATCGTTTTTGTGAGGACCCGTTTTTACGGCGTGCTTACAAAAATATATTTTAAATGTACAATTTATATTTACGGTAAGCAAATATTCAGCTCTTCTCCTGTCGGTTTCTTTTTAATTGTCCCCTTCGTTTTGCTCATGGTGTACTGTTGATTTAGGCATATTTAAACCAAACACTACTGTAAGGGATGGTGATAAAGTACGTACATTCGTTAAGCTCTTAAAACGTTCTTACAGTCATAAGAAAAATTTACCATATCCCTCACTTTAGTTACCACGATTTGAAAATCGCGTTTCAAACTTTGGTAACGATGGACATTTTGTTCGCGCTAGCCTCGCATAAAAATTAATTAGGCTTTAATAGTGCACTAACCTGATGCAATACACCCTTTTTTAAATTCAGTACCCTCTGGTTGCTCAAATAGCAGTTTATCTTTGTCTTTGTCTTTATTTATTTGGCTGTGGAGAGTTCATGTTTTACCGTACTAATGGCGGTAATCGACCTGCACTTAGTAGTATTTTGCCGGGAGTCATCATTTTCGCTAGTCAAGAGCAGTCGAGAATGTTTGTTTTTGCCTTACAGTTTGTTCTGGATCTCTCAGTTTCGATGGTGATAAATATATAACCACTAAGGACGAAGCACTTACCCACATTGACGCCGTGATAAACTTGCATACATTACGGGGCTTTAGGGCCGATTATATGCCGCCAACAGATTCACTTGACCCGAGCTAGAAATACACGCTTACGCAGATCTTGTATTCAGTTCCTGCGTCGCACCGTACTAACGTCTCGAATGCATAGGTGTAATGGGACAAGTTAGAATAAGGACTCGGGATTCCAGAACGGTATGTGCAAAAGAATAGATATTATTTACAAAAATATAGAAAAAACAAGAAGTATGGGAAGCACAGCGAGCTATATACAAGTGCGCATAAAGTCAGTCAGAGAGGTTCCGCTTACAAGTCGCCGCTCGTTCGTGGGAATCGCAGCAGCCTTGACCCTGGATGTTGATTCTTCAGGGCGATGCCTCCGAGCAGGCGGCAGTTCCCAAGCAAGCCTGGTTTCAACCACCACAGGCCTTTCGACGCCTGTCCGGGGTTTAACTCGCTTGTTTGGTTCACCGGTGTCGCGATGCGTTCATTCTCGGCCACTGCCTTCGGTCCTCTGCCCACGAGCGCATCCCTGCGCGCGCTCCCACCGCCTCGTTTTCTTCGTTTAAGTCCCGTCCATATCGTCCCAATAGGCCTCTCAGCATCCGCTTCGGAGAATCTTCAACATCCTCCGTCATCAGTAACCCCAAAGCTCCCATTAGTATGACACATTCCATTCCTCAAAAGAGGATAGTAATCAAAGTTTTCAGATTTAATTTCGGAAAGGGTCTATTATAAATAGCTGCATCAGAAACCTAACTATGCGCTGCTTTTTCCGCAGACAATCTAGATTCTTATCGTTCTGACTAGCGGTGAAAGTTAGGAAACCTGCGGTGCGTTCTATGTATTAATGGAACCATAGACTGGTGCTCGACAAAGGAACGTTTACAGGGCAGTCGCTATCTTTTTGAGTGAATCAGATACTAAACTCAACTGTTAAGATAGGCTAGTTCGTTAATCATATTAAATATATAAAGCGCCAAGGACAGACGAGCACCGATAAGGACGGACAAGGCGCGTTTTCGAGTCTGAGTCGTCTTTCGGTTCGCGTTTTTTATGTTAAATAAGCGATTGCTAAACCTAAATTTTGGCTGCTTCCTTTTTACACTTTTTTGTGCTCGTTTATTATTTTTACACTATAGTGTCCAGCTGTTTGTATTTTTTATGTTCGACTACGCTTGTGATGCATGTACGGTTACATAAATATTCCTGAGGGTTATTACACTTCAGTTTAGGACGTCCATCCCAGAAGCAGGGAGCAGGACGTCTTAAAACATTCTACCCAAGACCGTATATATGAAAGAAAAACGCATCCGAGCGTCTTAACCCGATAAGCTGCTTCTATAATTTGTACTGATTGGCGCCGTTTTTTTCTTTTTCTTTTCCCTTCTGCGCTTGAGAGTATAGGCGCCCGGAAATTTCGATTTACTGTTTCAGAGCATGGTGTGCTACGTAAATTTCTGAAGAGCTTATCGATCGTCACGGCAACGTATCATCAAAAGTTCTTTTTCTTTTTTTCATTTTTAATGACGGCGCACGAAGCTCAGCTATCCCGTCTCCTGCGTTCACTACACCGTTAAGAAAAAGGACATCACCGTCCTTTCGCAGATGGTAAAAGAAACGTCTGTGACCGTTAGGCTTCACGGAAGGTTCGTACGGCCATTGGGAGCTTATGTTCCCTGTTTCTGCTTTTCGCCTTTATAAATGAGCGGAGAATTATTTTAAATATGAGGGTTTCGTTCGATATACCCGCACAAAAAGAGGACCAAGAAGCAGGGCATATTTGTGAACGATGCCTAGTGAAGACAATTTTGTTTTTCAGCCTGCTGCTTTGGGCGCCATCTCTGTGTTGTCTCGGAGGCGTCGTCAAGCAGTTTACTTTATCATTCTGGACGTTCGGATGTTAACTTGGTCAGAGTCCTGGAGCATTTCTTTTGAAGGACTAGCTTCAGGATCAGCCACCAAAATCTTTGCACTTAGCCATGTCCAATTTTTATCAAAGGTGAATTTTATTTGTGACTTACTTTAATCTGTGAAGACTTAGGATTTTGCACTGCTCCTGTGAAAAATAGAATACAAATGATTGCAATTTAGTTGGCTCCCTGGCCCCACATAAAAAGGGGAATGCTGCTCTCGTGGGCCATAAAACATTGCCTGCAATATTTTGCTCGGAAAATAAGAATGTATTGCATTGTATTGTATACCCCTGCTATGGTCAGCGGCCAGAAGGTAAGATATTGCCAGCTGCACGAGTCAACAAGAACAGATATACCTGTTTGAAGGGTTAGGTAGGAAATAATAGCTGACATATCGCACAAACATCAGTAAAGTGTAATTGAGTGCGGTAAGCGAACATGCTAAAACAAATATTACCGCGTGCGTGGCGGATTGGGCAACAAACGCGGCCGCCAGGCTGAGGAACGGGGTTCGAACGCGGCTTGGTCCAGTCCTTTCTTTTATCCATTTTCGCTAATCTCTAAAGTTCCATGCCATTCTCAGTTCTCATCGTGTGTTCTGGTTCAGTACGTTCTAGAACGTGCCGCGTCCATAAAAAGCAGCTGTAAGGCGCCCACTTAGGACAGTTGCTCCTCCGTCGCCGACGCAACGTTCTTTAGTTGTATAACGACACGATGAAAAACAACGCAACAGTAATTAATCGTCAGTTTATTCAACAGACATTAATCGTCTTTTTGATAAGCGTTTCCTCTCCCACCCGATTACATCTTTACGTGTGGCGCAGCTGGTTTAAACGAGCTAACGTTCGGGTGTGTGGTGCTGATTTTAGTACGTGCTATGACGCCACGCAAATCTGTGATTAGATGAGCGCGTGCATATTCGATACACTGTGCACCTGTGGATTTTGCCAGTACACATTTATTTGTCAGTAATCGTCTGTCCTGTGTGCTCCTTCTACGTTTGCAGCATCCTTTCGCGCTGTTTTGAACCGTGTCGTTCTTTTTTAGGTTTGTAGGCACAAGTTCGCCTCATTAAATGTTTATTTTTAACTTCACAGTTATCTTCTATTTTACTTTGTTACGCTATATCTTATGTTAAAATGGTCTGTTTTTTGACGGAGTATCTCCTCCACCAGATATCGCGAAATTACGTTGAAGATCAAGGTATAAGCACACAGACATGGCTGCAGACCAAAATTGCAGACCAATATCACGATTATGCAGGTTGATATGACTGCATTCATGAATGAACAAGGATACTGGAAACGTGTTAGGAAATAATAATTAGTGTGACATTTGAGTTGATTAAAACAACAAAGGAACGCACTAACCGAGCATGTTAATCATGAAAGTACACATTGCGAATAGGGTGGAAGGGAGGTAAAGCAGTAATAGAGACCGAATAAAGAGGGACAGAAAGCGTCTCAAACTTTCCTTTTTCTGTATCTATTACTGCCTTAACTTCTTTCCACCCAGGCCTCAGGGTTCAACATCATGTTCAGAGTACACTAGCTGGTATGCAATTTAAGCACTTTTTACACGTTAGAATGAGCATAACATTACTTTCGTAGCGCCGATGTCCCGAAAAAGAACATAACATAGCTCCAGAATCGTCGGTCGTTCCTCTGCCAAGATGTTTGTTTCTGTAAGTACAGCGTAATCCGTGTCAGAACGACTAAAAACAAAATAAAGTTCGCAAAGCTGTCCCTATTGTGCACCCGTACATTCATGCCTGGGTTCACGTGAGCGGTAAATTGGTCCCAACAGGGACACGAGTTCGATTATTGACGCTGCAAGTGAGGCGAGTTCGTTACTCTCCATTACACTCTCGTACAGAACTACAAGGGTCAGGGTTCAGTCTCCGGAGAAAAACGGGCCGCTCCAGCAATTGAAATTAATCGACTGCGGCTCGCTTCCTTTCCTCGGAGGAAACAAGGACTCGGGGATCGAGAAGGTTGGCTGACCATTCTTAATGCGGGATCGGCGCCTCCGAGTCCGCTTTGGCACAGCGCAGCGCCGTGTAGTTTTTTTCTTAAAGGAGTATTTTTACTGTTTTTGTTGTGTTCGTTATCAGGAAGGAATACGAACTTTGGTTTGAGTAACCTCGCTGTATACTGGCGTTGGGTTAGAATGAAAAGAAATCTTGGGTATTCAGCCCCAGGGAGAAAACAAAGCTGTGTTCTTTAGTACTTCCTGGAAGAATTATATTTTTATTGTCCCGGTTTTGTTCATTAGGAGAAAGGAATACAGACTTTGGTTCTGGTAAACTCGCATTTTATTTGGGTGAGGATAGAAGAAAGATAAATTCCCAGTCTTCTTAGGGCGACCCTGCAATTATTTATAGTCATGTATTTCGCTGTTGTAATATTTGTTTATTCAATTGCGGGGTAGAAAAAATGCAAAGTGTTAAATCACAAAAAGGTCAGCGTGAGTTTCTTTTCTTTTTGCGCGAGCGTCTTAAAGCAAGGAAGGGTACCGCCTTGTGGCAAGCGCTTGAGAGTAGTGACACAATATAAAATACGAAAACATAATTGAAAGAATAGTCTTCTCTACACTGGGATGCCTGGTCAAATGTGACGGAATCGTCGTCTGCTCTTTTCCTTTCGGTTTTGCCTTCTTGCCATGTTCCTACGCGAGGCGGCGCCAGCATCGCGGGCTGGCAGGCTGGGGGCTTGGTGTTAGCTTAGCGGAGAGCAGGCGTAGCGAGGCGCCGAGCGAGATGCTGTCTGCTCACTAAATGTGTGACTGCACGCGCCACCGTATCATCAATTTCTGCAGCTTGTCTGAATCAAATTCTTTTGATCTTTATTCGCTAATTATGTGTTGTCTTGTCTGTGACGGACAATAATGATCTTGCTAGGACTTCTCAAAACCTATCGCCCTCATGACTGGAGATTGTGGAAGCTAAACACATATTTTTGACCGATTGCACCTTTTCTGATAGGGTTCGGAGATTCGCAGGTTCAATTTCTAAGCTCTCATCTCAGACTTGTGAATTTTCGCAAACTGGGACGCATATCTCGCAAAGCACCGAAATTGTGAAACATGCAGTGCACATTTTAATGCACCCTTTCGAAGAATAAATTTTTCGTAGATTTTAGCAGGAACACTGATTTCTCCCGAATGCTTATTGATTGCAAAATGTGCCAAACTGAATATCTGTTGAAAGTCCACAAGCGGGTTGGAAGAACAGTAAATAAATAAATAAAATAAATTTATTACTAGTAGAGAAGGGAGCGCCATTTGATCGATCAGAATATTAGCTGACATACGGGTGTCAAACTTAAAGTTTAACCTGCACTTTATTTTTAAGTATTAGAGTGTACCCGACAATATAAATGCAGGATATGATCCGACCTTCAGCTTTGCCTGTGGTTTCCATAAGCCATTATTTCTCAATGTCCAAAAAAAGCATATTAATATTTAATTCCGCGTTCGAAAAAAATATCTATACTTCTCTTTGCAGAACTACTTTAGATGAATGCCTGGGAAACTGGCAGGCATGTCAAGTGTGCATTGAAGTCTGCTGTACCTCGAATTTTCATATTCGCATATTTGCATCGTATTTTCATATTTGCATCGCGAATGGAAAGTGTTGGCGAGTTAAAAGAGTGAAAATAGGGGACGGAATGCACAGATTAGAGTTGGCTGGGCCTTTCGTAATATTACTCCACTTTTGAATGACTTTGGCGGATCTTTAGAGACAGTGTAAACTACTCATTTTGATGCTGGCAGCATACGACTTTAAAGGGACACTGACACTCCCCAAAATTTTTGTTTCTATTTTTAGCCGGGCGATTCATTATGATGTTAGAAGACTGCCCAATCAACATTTTGCTACAGCGTCACGTATATTTTTATAAAGACAAAAAGCGCCACTGCTCAATACCTAAAACTAAACTGGACTGAGGAGGAAGAAGAAATATAGAGGAGAGAGTTGGCGGAAGTCACGTAGCTGTTAAAGATTATCTTTGTTGAATCAAGGCATTTGCGGCTTTTTAGAAGCCACAAAAAATTGGTATCACATTTAATTTTTATTTTTAAATATTAAGTGCCATCGATGACCCACGGTGTTTAATATATTTGGTGATTGTATCTAAACCATAAAAAAACGGCGCGTGACCACGGAGAAGAGAGTGAACTCGACTCAAACAGGCCAGTTCTTGATCGGCGGTTTTCCGGCGGAAAGAAAACCTATTTCGAGTGTCGATTTTTATTTCACACACGAAAAGCAGTAACTTGAGATAAAACAAGTTTTTTGTTGGTCCAGCGTAACATTTCAGACTTGTTTAAACACTTAGAATACAACGCGAGCGGTCGACCGGTCGTGTCCGCCTGCGTCGCCTCGGCAAGAGAGGTCTCGTGCACAGACCCTCGCCGAAAAATGTTCGCGCGTCGCAAGCGTCAAGTTGCCGATGATCGCTGTCCACCTTACTGGGTTTTCCAAACCGAGTGCAATGTCGTGCCGTATTGAAAACCGCAGTCGCGAGCATGCCGTCGACGTCGCGCTCACGACGCCTTTAAAGCGGCCGCAGCCATGGTCCTGGGAGCCGCCATTTTTTAACTGTGCTCGTCTTGGCTTTAGCCAACTTCTCATCACGAATGGGACCTTTTCCGAGAAGCGTTCTGCGCACGCGCGAGCGCCCGATGCCAAGCGGCGGAAGTGTGCACGAAAAATCGAGGAAATTCGGAAGGAGGCTGTGGATCAGCGAGTAGAAAACGTAATTGCAGCATACATATAATTGTGTTACGCAAAAAAAGAGAAAGCGGACGGAAAGAATAACACGACGTTTAAGTGGACGCCATGGATGCCCCACTTGGACGGCGCGTTGGGCACGCCCCGCTGCTCAGAGAACGAAGAAACTGGTAGCGTAGCTCCCATTATCGATTGGTAGCACAGGTAGGTCCTTTCCTCGATTTTAGTTCGTGCAGCCACCGCCTGGTGCCGTCGGTATGTGAAAAGGTCCATTCTCTTTGGAGGAGAGCAAAGACTATTTGCGGACTTGTACCGTACGCATTACAAGTAATCAAATTACTTGTAATCGATTACTTTTTGGAGTAATTTTGTAATCAGTTGATTACTTTTATTAGGCAGTAATCACAAGAGTAATCTGATTACTTTTTGAAGTAATAAAATTACTTGTAACCGTTACTATTTTTCCACGAGGCCCCCCCCCCCCCCCCCCGGCACACGCCTGTTTTTTCTAAAATGACAAAAATAAAATTTGCTTTTTTTTTCGAACGAAAAAAAAATTTTTGAGGAGCTATAGGAAACGAGGTCAATCCCTTTCTATGTACAGTTCCTGTGGAATGTCCGTTTTTTTTTTTTTTTTTTTCGAGTTGGGACTGGGAGTGGGAAGCCACAGGGAAGCCACAGTGCGTGACAAAGGCCATTCAGGGCGAAGTTTGTGGGCGCAGAATGTAGCTTTGTAAGTCCTTCGTTCAAACTAGCCCCCTCACGCACACACACACAGAAATAAAAAAAAAATAAAAAAATCCTGCTTAGGGTACCTACTCGCAGCCCGTAGGAGAACCAGAACCGAAGAATGCCTAAAGCGGATGCAAAATATAACAAAGCCATTTGAAATATTTCCCCATTTCCCCAACGTGGTCTTTGTGACAAGCAATGTTTCGAGTTGAGAAGTGGTCGGGGCGATCTCTTCCGCTAATGGATACTACACATGATCCGTTTCAAATCCTGGAGCTGCTGCTCTTTTGTATAACATGCGAGCTCATCCACATGTGAATAATAAAATGAGTGACGCAAACTTTGAGCGACAACCCTTGCTCAAGCTTAACAAGATCTAGAACCCCTCCCTCCCCCCCCCCCCCCGCGCACACACACACTGGCGAACGCCCAAATCATTAAACTTCTTCAAACGAATTCTATGCTTGTGTCCGTATTGTGAAGGTGCAACGACCACGAAGAGGGAACCAGTTTTTCTTCTTCAATACTTGTGCAAATGTGAAATATAGGTTGGAAGTAGTTCATTGTTATGAGCGCTAAAGATGTGTCTTCACACAATAAAGTAATCGGAAAAGTAACGATTACTTCTTTAAGTAATGTCCAATTACTTTTGCCGTCGAGTAATCAAGCATGTACGCACGCAATTTCCGAAAAATAGCGTACTCTAAGATAGCGCACGCAAAGCGGAAAACGTGGTTAGCGTTCGCCGCATGCGCAGTCGTAACGACGCTATTCTTTGCATACTCAAAGCTTTAGCGTGCGCTATTCTAAAAGTCCCTAATATGAAGACTTTTTTTCTAAGGTGAAGAGACTAGCGTTTGTGCACCTTTATTGCCATTATAAAGCACGTAAAGACGTCTCGATCGACAAATAGTAATAACGCCAGTAGCAGACTTGGAACTACAGCTCGGGTGTAAAAATCAAAGCTTTTCTGGCTAATTACGCTAAACATAGATAATTGAAAAAAAAGAAATGCCAATCTAGACGAGCATTTTTGGATATCGGCATGCACTGCAAAAATGTGTTTCGTTTACCCGCTTTTTGCAGCAAGAGCTAACAGCAGGCACATGATAGAATGCACCTCTCTTTGCGTGTAAATAGAGTTTCGTGGGCAAGGACTGCGTTGCTAGCGGGAGCTCGTGCCGTCGCTTTGAGCATGGATTGGTCGCGCGCCCGCAAAGCTCGCAATCCTTAGCGTACGCTCTACAAACAAATTTGAGTATCTTGAACGAAGGGAGTTTGTAGACTCCACATCACTGGAGTAAGGCAAATAAACGACACACAGCACGTGCAAAACCAGGACTCGGTAATTTTTAGCATTACCGATCGTTTTGCCAAACCAGCAGCTTTGTTTACTTCGTACACATTTTATAATCATCGAATACTATCTACAACTGTGCACATGCGTGCGGGAGAGTATGTGACATCTGCAATTTGCGCGACTCGTGCATAAAAATACCCATAAAATACAGTCACTTGTGTCCCCTCAGTTAAAATATGAAATAGCACGTGCGCGGTTGTCCTGCCATCGCGTTTCTCATTTATCCCATTTATTAGCGAGGCCCTCTGTCATTCTTGCTCCCTTTCGAGATACTGTTTTGACGTCCTCACGCGCAAGGTGCATGCGCCTTTGCGTTGACTTTCAAAGCTTATAAGCTTTGCCGCACATCCGCGGCCGTACTCTACTACGCGCGTTACAAATGAGGACAGAGAGATCCTTCAGCAAAGCCTTGAAAAGACAAGAGTAATTTTTTATTGTAAATAAATCATGTTTTATTAATCACAAAGACAAATCATATGCAAAGATGAAAACAAGAAACTATTTATTGCTACAACGAAAATATTGCATATTTGTCACCATCTAGACTTGTCGCCTTTCCAAGAAACAGAAAAGCATAATAAATCAAGGAGATGTCTTAGCATGAGAGGTTTTCTTTTTCCTATTTTGTGGGGGTTTCCACTTCTTCAGAAGAGGTTGGTGTGAAAAATGGAAGGAGCTGCATATGGCTTGAGTTTCTTGAGGCCAGTCTCTTGCTAAGATTACTGGCTCAAACTGATCGTTCGTGAAGTGATCCTGAAAAATAAATGCAGCATCACATATTTTTAGTTGCCATTTGTGAAGCACCGATTGCGGAAATATATTGCACAAACAAAATAGCGAGGTGCTCTATCGTTGATGACTCTCCTTTCAATGACGCAATATGTACGCGGTAACTCTACAACCCTCTTTAGTCTAGTTGCACCCGTCTCTCACGCATCGTTCTCAACTCGGCCGACTCAACGCAAGCGAGCTAAGAGCGAGCGAGTCAGTTTTTATGACCAAATAAGCGCGAAAAGACGTATCAAAGTTCTTCGTACCGGAAATTTAGTTCCGTGTTCATCTCCCCGATCGCGGAAATATGTTGCACAACAAAAGAGCGAGCTGCTCGATCGCTGGTGACTCTGCTTTCACTGAAGCAATACGCTCCTGGTAACACTACAACCCTCTTTATTTTAGTGGCTCCCCAGTCTCTCACGAATCGTTCCGAACTCGGCCAACTCAATGCAAGCGAGCTTACAGAGCGAGCGAGTCAGTTTCCATTATGAAATACGCGTGAAAAGACGCGTCAAAGTTCTTCATGCAGGTAATTTAGTTTCGTGTTTGTCTCATCTCATGATCGCAATAAGCGATGTTCAACGGCGAGACCGAAAGAGACAGGTAATACGATTCACAGTTTTACAATGACTTACCTCGGAAAGTTCTCCTTCGGAGGCCGTCGAAAGTTTTCCAACCGATCCGGTGGAGCCATTGTCTTCGTCGCTGAAGATTTTCTTTTCCCGTTGGGACGGCAAAAAGCTCCTTCTCTTTCGCAATGCTGTTTGTGCAATCAGCAGTGCAGCGTGATGACATCGCGTTGCCGCCGAGGTCGTGGTAAAAATAAAAAGCCTAAAAACCTACGGCAAGGCGTGAGCAATGAAGTCCCCGCTACGCCTCGCCCAGCGGTGGCGCCGATTTCTAGCAGACCACTGAATCGCGCGGGATCATGAGAAGGCAGCGGTCACGTGTCACGCGCGATCCAATTGAAGCGAAGGGAAAGATAACTTTTGAAAGGAAAGGGCATCCGCGAGGAGAAATTTCTCTTCCCCATTTCAGACATTGGTTTGCGCTACCTTTCAGTATATAGGGGCCATAAAACGTAAGCGGCTGCGCTGCGTTACCCCTACTCTAAAAGCCATCGACGTCAGCCTTGTTGCGTTTGGGTCCCGAGGTCCTTAGGGGAACCCAAACGTTGGAGCCCCCTGTTCTAAATCTCTCTAACGAGATTGAGGCATTAGCCGATAAGAACACCATGGCAGAAATCACGGAGCAACAGGTGCGAAGATAATAATGCCACGCCCTGGTATTCTTAAGTTGGCCGTGAATCTACGGGCAGAAACTGAGGGAGAGGAGGAGGCGAGAGCGCGGGGACATCGGAACACCGAGTTCTGGCTGGAACGATGAGGTGGATAGAGCGCCGTTCGAACGGGTTCCAAGATTGACCACAGACAAAGGCAACTGTCTTTTCGTATGCCCACTCAGCATTCCAAGCATGTCCGGTGTTATGACGTCCTAGCGCGCGCTTTTGGCACTCCGTTCCCCAACATTCTTGTGGGCGCCGCCATTTTGGTGCTTGTGCAGAGCTGACGCAACTGCCGATCGTCATGATTCAAAAGTGCGACTTCCTCAGCATTAGATTCGGTGTTAAGAACCTCTTGTAAGATTGCTTTTGCTCTTTCGTGAACTGTTTAAACATTTGTGGAGGACGGAACTGCGTTTCCTGTAATTTCAGATGAAGCTTCAGATAACTGGCAACCATGATATTAAGCCACAATATGGCCAAGTGTCGTTACTCTGAAGCGTAGCTTATTTAGTGGCACTAGTGACGACTTTTCTGACATTCTGGTTTCGCTGGTCTCCGCAGGTGTTCGAGCACGTCGGCCACCAGAACGTCTACAAGCTGTCGCAGTCACCGGACGCCACGTGCGACGGACTCGTGTCCGCGTCCGAAGGCTCGCGGACAATGACGCTCACCAAAAGTACGCAAGTTTCGCGAGATGACTCTCAACTCCACTTCATTTCATTTCATTTATTTTCCCCTTAAGGTCCGGTTAGGGCATTACATAATGGTGTACGGGAGAAGGCAGTATAACCAGGACTAAAGTAGCAGACGCATTAGTAGAACAATAATAGCACAAAAAATAAGAGCAGGAGAAATTATATATAATGGGCTTGTAAGAAATCGGAAAACACCATCAGTGGTGATTTCAATGGAGGATGGCAACTAGTTCCATTTTGCAATGGTATATGCGAGGAACGGTTCGTTGAAGGCGTTGGTTTTGCTGGAAATTCGTTTAATTGCGCGAGAGTTAATCAGGCGGGATAATATTCTATCGGGATGTGAGATCAAAGCGTTATTTAGTTCTGGACAATGCTAATATATTTTATGCAGAATGCAAAGGCGATAGAGTTTCCTTCGGGTGAGTAAGGATGTAAGTCCAAGTTAACTTTTTAGAGAAGAGACACTGGAGAAGTGGCCAAACAATGACAAAATGAATCGGGCGGCTCGGTTTTTTGTGCTGATTCTAGGAGGTTGATTAGGTAAACTCGATGAGGGCTCCAGATCGTGGATGCATATTCTAAATTTGGTCTTACGTAAGTTTCATAGGACACCTTTCGGACATTGGGAGGAGGGGGGGGGGTTGAAGACTACGTCTGATGAATTGTAGCGTCTGGGAAGCCACTGCAGAAATGGCTTCAATGTGAGGTTTCATGAGATGTTAGGTGTTAGTCTAAGGCCAATATAATTTATACATTGATACTGATTCGATTACGTCTTTATCAAGGGTACATTGGAAGGGTATTCTATTGTGTTGTATTCTATTGTATTTATATTTCAGACGCAAACGTCTGGGGGCTGGGGTAAAAGAAGATATGCTTGTCTTCAGACAGGGCCCTAGGCCCAGGTTTATACAGCACTCAGCAGAGAAAATAGACAAAAGCAGAGGATAAAGAAGGATTCCCACACGTACCACATACATCCGCATTGAATAAAATATAAATTTTGTTTAAAAATCAGGAAAATGAAATATTGGAGTACAAACTGCAGGTCACGAAAGATTTAAAATATAGGCTACTAGGTTATTCTTAAATTTCTCGAATGACCTATTATTTTCCATCATTTGAGTTGTGGTGGGGTGTGTATTTCAAAGCAGACATTTGAGGGAAAAGCTACGATACTTTGTGGCTGTGTTTAAGATGTGCTCATTCTTACTCTACGGTAAGGGTTTTGCACCTTGGGCGTTCGAAAACATACTCGCGTCCTGCGTCTTTCTATATTTGTTGACACGTGACATGACCAGCTGGAGTAACTCGGATCGTTTTGGGTTAGATTTGGGACACAGCCTGTTTCACATTAGGTTCAACCGCACCCGATGCTACAATCCGATAGAGATAATCAAGCAGCGCCAAAAGCGCCTGGTCATGGCACTCATTCTCTTTGTGTCTTTGCTATAACCGAATAGTGTAGATGCTGATAGCAAACCTACAAATGCAAAGAGTGTGGAGACGATACACTTTTGCTGCTTGTTACAGTTAATTTGACTGCGAAATTTTGTCACATTTTTGAAGGAATTATGTTATCTACAAAAAATGTTCAGGCAAAAAAAAAAAAAACACGACAGGATCGCCGCATTTTTTTGTTTTTGTTTTTGTTTGGCGGGAGCATTATGAAATATTTGCATTTCTGTTGAGTCAAACGAGTTTGCTTAACATGATACCGAGCTCAAAAGAAACTGTGTGTGTGTGTGTGGAGGGGGGGGGGAGGGGGAGGGGATTGAAGAAAAACAAGCGTTGTTTGTTTTGAAATTGCATTTATTCCATGTTTGCATAAGCAGTCTCAAATTAACTAAGGTAAGGTTTCTAACAAACTACCATCTTGCTCATTCTTGATCGTATTTAAGTGACACTTCTAAGCGGAAACGTTAAATAAATTAATGCCCGAATAGTAAACGTGTCAGGGGCTTTAGGTGAGTTAATTAGCTCGTGCTTTGTTAATGTGGACAACTGATTAATTTAGGCGAAACACCAAAGTAAAAAAATGGAAGAAGAAACAGCAGTGCCCTCGTCCGTTTTTACCGTTGTGCTTGATCTAAATTCTCCAGCTGTCCAAATTAACATACGTATAAAAAAGAATATATGTTATAAAAATAAATGAAACTAGATATAAAAATAAATATGATTAGGAAAAAAACGTACCTAACTATAGTTTACGTATTAATCTCGTCTTGGTCTGATGCAAAATGAGCTTCTCTAAACCCATATCTTTTAACTCGCACACTGCAATAGCCAATGCTACATAGGTGCGTCAAAAGTTTGTTAAGCTCTTCAACCTCGGCTCCAACACTGCCTCTGAACACGTGCCCTTTGGGGCGTAGCTGAAAGGACAAGTTAGCTAATTCTCGGCATGCACTGACTCCGGCTGCCCCAACCGCGAACGACAAAGCCCGTGTGGAACTATACTGTGAATAAGCGGCGCGATGAAGGTTCTACACTAGCCTAATCAAGCAGAAAAAGACCGGGAGACAATATTTGTCGCACTACCGTACGCATGAAGTGTGTGTGTTGCGTGTGTTGTCCGTGTGTGATGGTGGTGAATTGATGTGTGCCGGTCCTGCGCAACTACACACATCATGTGTACGGTAGCATAACACGTTCTCTGTCCCCCGGTCTTTATGAGCATGATCAAGCTAGTGTATGTTTTCTTACTTTAAAAACCAGCCGTTAGCTGTCGCCACGCACCTTCTGTGTTTAGCTCTGTCGCCGTAGTATCTGGATGGGAATTACTTAGTCCCAAGCTTAATCCCCGTCGGAAGTAATCTACTATTTGTTATTTAATAATGACGCCTATGAGCCTGTATGCTCTACATATTGAATGTCTTAGACTACAGTCCGCATCCGGTCTATAGTTTGTAGAAGAGAATTTCGGGTGCAAAAAAGAAAAAGCTTTTCCTTTCATAATTTGAAGATGGTGCATAGTCGGCACCCATTTCATAGGTCAGACCTAATGAATAGTTCACACGTAAAGGATCCTGCACAGCACACATAGAGGTTGTATCACACTTAAATCATCTTTAACAGCTACTCTGCCATACACAAAATCCGTCACATCCCCTCTGATGAACGATGTAAGAGAACACATTGTTGTATAGCCTCCGCCTGGAAATAGTACGCACCTCGTTGAATTTAAACTTTTAAAATTGAATCGTCCACGGACAATAGTCTGGATAATAGAGTAACTTAAACCTACATGTAAGGATCGAACGCGACGGTCGAGCGTTACAATTTTTCACTAAAACCAGTTCCGTGTCAGTCACTGTGCCCGTTGAAACCACTTTTCAGGTCGGCAGCCGAGCGCAGGCTGTCACTTCCCTGCTTGGACTGTGTCGGGCGCCTCTCCCGGCCGTCGCTGGCACTCGCTGGACGGCAGGCGCAGCTTCGCCTTCGGCCAGCGCGTGCTGCGCGTGCACCGGTCCCAACACGGAGACCAGCAGCAGCCAGAGCTCAGGGTCACCTGCATCCAGGAGCTGGCCCAGGGCCTCAACGCCAGCACCATCGTGGGATACAGCACGTCAGGATGGTGGGCACAAGAGAGAGCCTAGACTTGAAGCCGCGCTCACACTGCTACTGTAACCACGTGTTTTGTATGGTGTAGGACTGCGGCTTTAAAGAGCGACCAGCTCAAACCTTGAGGAGCGTTTTCCGTTTGATGACGGACACCTTCTGCGCAGACTGGTCGCAAGTGCGCGTGCGTTGCGCAGTCGCGGTTGTCTGCAAGCGCGGACGCTTTCAGGCAACCAACGTATATGTAACCTCTTTGCACTTCGTACTCCGAACGCAGGCAATGAACCACGTGACCCCGATTTAGCTACTGGAAACACTTCGCAATCTAGGCACACTGGTGGTCACTGCAGCAGCTGCGTTGGTTCTGCCAGTGGTTACACGGCGGACGCATTTTTGACACATCGCGTGTCTGTTACAATCGGAGACGTTCCTGCGCGTTCCTGCTACCTTGCGTGCGTGCAAGATATATAAAAGGAAACAGCCCGTCGTGCCTATTTTCAGCACCGGCCAGTTTTTACGAACGTTTGGGCCCAAAACTAAGAGAGGAAATTCAAGTTTATGCTGGAGTTCCTTTGGTAGATGGAGGGATAAAAGGGATCGAGGGGACCGAAGTTTAAGCAAAATGGCAGAGGAAGTGTTGCCTCTCAAATTGCTGACTGCTCGACACTTTCCCGGGCATTTAGGCTACCAGTTAACGGTCTTGTTTTAGTTAAGGCTAATATATTGTCCGGTTGTTTGAGCCCCAACAATATTGAAGTCCCAGTGTCTAAAGAGTCCACCCGGTTTGCCACTAAACCTTTTGGTTATTGAAACGTTATGCCGACAAATGCTCCCATTTTTAGTCAGATTAAATAGAGACCAATTATTGTTGTTTGGAGTGTATTGTGGTGTAGAGCGCATTAGGAGATTTCTGACCCACTAAGATCACCTTGCTGCAGAGCAGAGCCAGTAAAACACTCGTGCGATTATTCTACAGAAATGTTTTCTTTTTTTCGGGTGTTCTGTTTTAAATTATATTTAATCTTAGAAAATGCACTTTTTATTTCGTTATACAAACCTGATTGCACAATTATACATCCCTCCTTTACTTTCCATCGGTATCTGCCAGCCTAATAACCTTTTAATGAAATCCTATTTACGTCACAACGTTATAGGGTAACCTCTAATTCCAAGGATCAGCACTCAGCCATAATAAATCTGAAATATCGTTAGGTGATCTGACAAGCCTGGAAATACAAAAAAAATCTTAATGATGTCACGCCGAAGCAGCACCATTATTTGTGTACATGTGTGTATGTTGGAGGGTTGGGAAAGGGGGAGGTGTCACGAGGTATCGAGGTCACTGTATCCGGAGGGCAAGTCGTGTGCATCTTGCGCAGGAGATGTGGTGACGTCAGATTGACGCCGAGCTCTGATTGGCTCTGATTGAAGGATAGAGGGTTATACCTCGAGGCAGCTTGCTTCGAGGTCTAGCCACTATCTTTTAATCAGAGCCAATCAGAGCTCGGCGTTCTGACGTCACCACAACCCCTGGAAAAGAAGCAGACGAACGTGCGCTCCGCATACCTGACAGGAGGGACAAGCTCTCCACGCTTCAATGTTGTGCCCCCATAATATTGCTATAAAAATGAACCGAGCGGAAAAGTACATTTAATATTAAAAATGTGAATGTCAGATTTGAAATAAATGAGCTGACGACTAATATTCGACGAAGATAAGGGGGCAACTATAGTATGTTGCGGGTTAAGAAGGTAGGGTGAGGTAAAGGAAGGCGGGAGAGGAGGAAGCGGACGCAACGCTGGCGAGGGGAGGGGGTGTCCCCCTCCCCAACCTTCCTTTCCCTCGCCCTATCTTCTTGAGTCGTCACCGACTATAGACCTTTCCAGCGGCAGTCTCGAACGAAGCGAACGGGCAAAGAATGCTGACTCACTGAGCTGTAGACGTATGCGCAGCGTCCGATATGCCGCACAACAGAGCAACGGCGCACACTCATAAGGCGCTCCACAGCCCACCAGACAAAGATGGAAGCGCGCAGAAGGCGATTTTTGGAAAGGTCTATAGGCCTTTTTCACAAGGGCGCCGCCATCTTGAAATATCGTAACTTCCAGTATGGGCGCAAACACTGTTTTGCCGTCACCACGGCACTAGAACGCATTTATGATATAAGCGTAACCCTTACCCATTGTCGTTTTGTCTCCGCTCTATTTGTTTACTATATGCAGGTTGAGCTGTTTTATTATTTTTTAGTCGCGCATACCGGATATGCCTTCCAGATGGCTGGGGACAAATTAAGCGAAAAAGGTCTATAGACCGTTTTACTGAACGATAGCGAGAGAAAGGAGGGGAAAGGGCTACGGGCGCTTTCCCCTTGCTGATGCGTTAGAAAGAGTTAAAATCCCGGATGAGCGGCTTCGCCGGTGTTGGGTGTAGGCATTGTCCGATCTTGGTTCGCGCTTTCTTCTCTGTTTTAATTTTCCAACCTTAATTAGAGCCACGGGCTTGGATGGCGACACTCCCCCGTTCATCGGGACACCATTACTCAGGTATAGGGTGCACGAATAACGACAGAAAATGTCGAATACTGTACGGAATTGCACGGAATCCGGCAAGACTAGTATGGCTGCAATCTCTTTAAGCTCTATCGATTTTCACATGATCCCGATCTCCGGCGGCAGTGGGTTACGTCCGTAAACCAAAAAGACGTTTCCTCAAAGCCATCCTCTCGACTGTGCTCGGGACATTTTGTGAATTGATCGCGCACCGAACGCTGTACCGCCGATAAACGTGTGGTACGCTCGCAAGGTGCGTGCAAGTTTTCTCGTGATAATTGCTGTTCCAGTTTGTAACTTTTTGTAACTGCATTTATCGTAGTATTGATATTTTAAAATGGTGACACTGACTTTATTTTATCATCTACAACACTTAGTTGAAGGTTGATTTCCGCTGCCGGGTGTGGCTTGAAATTGTGGAAAAGTTAGTTGTTTCGGTTTTCCTGAATCGCGATCTCCTGCGCGATACCAGAAGGCCGTGAACCTATGTTGACCATCACAACGCGACTAGATTCTTATTTTCAAAATTAGTGCATAATGTAGCTGAAAAAAACAAAAGAAATCTTCAATTTATGTTGCTGAAAGTTGAAAGGCATCGATTTCGAATCGTTGAATAATTGATCAACTCGCTCCGGCAATAGGCCCGTCTCGACTTTGCTGTTTTTAGTTCTCGACAAAAGACACACTAGTAAACACGGGATCCTCAAATGGAAAGTTTATAAACACCTTCAAGCCGGAGTGAACTGCCTTCGATCGTTCCACAATAAAACGGTAGACCGTTTTATCGAGGGTAGCGCAGTTTTGAATAATGTAGCACCAGCTAACGAGCGTCTGGTTCCGCGGCCATTCTGAGTGGTTAGAAACGTTGGCGAAAGTGCTCTTCTGGGCGCCGCTCCCGCGTTGGGTGTGTTAGTTGGGCACTGCAATGAGCTGGGTATGTGACTTAGGGCGCGTCTTGTGTTCTTGTCTGCCGCGGATCGCGTTTTTCAACTCATTGAGAACGGTTGTTGCCCGAATTATGGCATCCACCGGTATGGCGACGCCATAAGTGCGGCAGGAATGCGCCAGCGATAGAAATCGGAGGCGAGTACTTCGAATATTGCATCATTTGAAAGCGAATGAATTTCCCTTCAGGTTTGTTGTCGTTTTAGATGCAGTACACCCAGAATGTTTTTGGCGTTTCGTGTCCTCCACAACAAGCAAATATAATGTGAACAAGGACGCACAAAACAGGAATATTGTAGGGAACGATTGAAGGCACCTCACTCCGGCTTGAAGGTGTTGATAAGTGTTTCATTAGTGGATCCCGTGTCGACGAGTGTGTCTTTTGTCGAGAACTGAAAGCAGCAAAGTCGAGATGGGCCTGTATCCGGAGCGAGTCGATCAATGATTCAAGGACTCGAAACCGATGCAGGAGCATGTTTCAACTTTCAGCAAAAGAAATCGAAGGTTTGTTTCCAGCCACAATATGTCCTAATTTGGAAAATAAAAAGAATCTAATCGCACTGTGTCTGTCAGCATAGGTTCATGACCTATAGTATCGCGCAGGAGATTGCGATTCAGGAAAACAGATAGAACTAGTTTTTCGACAATTTCTAGCCACACCCGGCGGCGAAAATCAGCCTTCAAGTAAGTGTTGCAGATGACTAAATTGAGTCAGTGTCACCACTTGAAGATATTGTCACGAATGACAAGTGATGAGGCGGCGTAGGACTGAGTAAACTGAACGTTTAATGGGGCGAACTTGTGCCCAAAAATAAAAAGGGAAAAGAAAGATAACAAGAGAGCGTCGCGGGCGTCGAAGGCGGCGAAGCAGCAAGATCGAACGCTGGGGCGAAAACTGACTGCGGCTCGCCACGCGGAGCCCCTTATGTACATGCGTGGGCTTCTGGAATAATCGGCCCAGAAGGTTCGGCGTGTAGAACTTTCTGACCTCGAACAAGCAACACGGTTCTCGAATTTACCAGAACGTTACATTAGATGTCAACGAAAAAAGGCGTCCCCGCGGCCAGGAATCGAACCCTGGCTTTTCGCGTGGGAGGCCGGCGCTATAACCGTTAGGCCACGCGCGCGCTGCCTACTTGGCAACCTGCGCGCGCGGCATTACTCCCCCTTTAAAAAGTGCATCGCCCCGATGCAGCACGAAACGAAACAAAGCAAACAAAAAGAACGGTAAGCTAAAAAGTCATTTGGAATACCTAAGGTCCACAGTCCTATCGAGCGTAGTACGGCTTCATGCGCACGACGTGGACGACTTCTGGTCGTGGAGGGCGGCGTGATGAAGTCCGTGTTCCGTCGGGCATCACCTCGTAGTTCAGATCCCCGAGTCGACGAAGCACTCTGTAGGGTCCGAAGTAGCGCTTCAAGAGTTTTTCGCTGAGACCACGGCGGCGGATCGGTGTCCACACCCACACCCTGTCTCCGGGCTGGAAGTGGACGTCCCGACGACGAAGGTTGTAGCGGTCAGTGTCGATTCGTTGTTGGGCTTGAATCCGGAGTCTGGCGAGCTGACGGACTTCTTCTGCCCGTTGGGCAACCACCTGGGCGTCGTCGCTTCCGTCGACAGCCGGTTCGTGGGGTAACATCGCGTCCAGCATTGTCGTCACTTTGCGACCATGAACCAGTTGAAAGGGTGTAACCCCGGTGGTCTCTTGAACGGCCGTGTTGTAGGCAAATGTGATGTACGGCAACACCTCGTCCCATGTCTTGTGCTCCACGTCGACGTACATGGAGATCATGTCGGCGATGGTCTTATTGAGTCTTTCCGTCAGCCCGTTGGTCTGCGGATGGTACGCCGTGGTGCGACGATGGCTGGTGTGGCTGAGACGAAGGACTTCTTGCGTCAGCTGGGCCATGAATGATGATCCACGATCTGAGATCAGGACTTCGGGAGCGCCGTGCCGGAGGACGATGGACTCGATGAAAAACTTGGCGACTTCCACAGCAGTCCCTGAAGGAAGGGCTTTCGTTTCGGCGTACCGTGTGAGATAATCCGTGGCGACGATAATCCATCGGTTTCCTTGCGTCGATGGTGGGAAAGGACCAAGTAGATCTATTCCGATCTGCTGAAACGGTGCGGTCGGGGGAACAATCGGCTGCAGGAGACCTGCCGGCTTCGTCGGCGGTTTCTTGCGTCGCTGGCACTCGTGGCACGATCGTGTGTAGTGGTGAACGGTCTTCGGCAGCTTGGGCCAGTAATACCTTTCACGAATTCGGGCCAGCGTACGGCTGTAACCAAGGTGTCCGGACGTCGGGTCGTCGTGGCAGGCTTGGAAGATCTCCGCTTTAAGGTCGGCAGGGATTACCAGCAGCCATGTCGAGCTGTTGTCTCCGAAGTTCTCCTTGTAAAGGACACCTTGTCGGAGGACGAAGGTCGGCAGGGCTCTCGAGAAGACACGGGGGACAGTGCCCCTCGTCCTTCGAGGTGCTCGATTAGTGCGCGCAACTCAGGATCGTCTCTTTGGCGTCGTGCCATGTCGTCGGTATTCACTGCGCCTAGGAAGCACTCGTCTTCGTCCTCGTCGCTGCTGCCGGAAGGCGTTTCGACGGGGGCTCTGGACAGGCAGTCGGCGTCGCTGTGCTTGCGGCCTGACTTGTAGACCACAGTCATGTTGAACTCTTGTAGTCGCAGACTCCATCGAGCGAGTCGTCCTGACGGGTCCTTGAGGTTCGCAAGCCAACAGAGCGAGTGGTGGTCCGTGACTACACGGAACGGGCTCCCGTACAAATACGGACGAAACTTCGTGATTGCCCAGACGACCGCAAGACATTCTTTCTCAGTCGTGGAGTAATTTTTCTCCGCCTTGGACAGTGTCCGACTTGCGTAGGCGATAACTCGCTCGGTGCCCTCTTGCACTTGAACCAGTACCGCGCCCAGTCCAGCGTTACTTGCGTCCGTGTGAATTTCGGTTTCCGCATCTTGATCGAAATGTCCAAGAACAGGAGGAGTCTGCAGTCGTCGCTTCAGCTCGTCGAATGCCTGCTGCTGCTCCTCGGTCCATTCGAACTTCTCGGCGTCCTTCGTAAGGTTTGTGAGTGGTGCGGAAATTTTAGCGAAATCCCGAACGAAGCGTCGATAGTAGGCGCAAAGTCCAAGGAACCTTCGCACGGCCTTCTTGTCTGTCGGCGCTGGAAATGCCGCGACGGCGCGAGTCTTCTCGGGGTCTGGGCGGACGCCTTTGTTACTAACCACGTGGCCTAGGAACTTCAGTTCGTCATAGGCGAAGCGGCACTTTGACGGCTTGAGTGTGAGTCCGGCGGTCTGAATGGCTTGGAGAACAGCCCGGAGTCGTCGCAAGTGCTCGTCGAAGTCACTTGAAAACACTACGACGTCGTCAAGATAGACGAGACAGCTCTGCCACTTCAGCCCTGCCAGTACTGTGTCCATGACACGCTGGAATGTTGCCGGCGCCGTGCATAGGCCGAAAGGCATCACCTTGAACTCGTACAGGCCATCCGGCGTGACGAAAGCTGTCTTCTCTCGGTCCCGTTCGTCGACTTCGATCTGCCAGTAGCCGCTCTTTAGGTCCATCGATGAGAAATATCGAGAGTGGCGCAGCCGGTCTAGAGTGTCGTCGATGCGGGGAAGTGGGTAGACGTCTTTCTTCGTCACCGCGTTCAGCTGCCGGTAGTCAACGCAGAACCTAAGCGTTCCGTCCTTCTTCCTAACCAGCACGACTGGAGAGGCCCACGGACTGCTTGAAGGCTGGATTATGTCGTCGTTCAGCATTTCTTCCACTTGCTGTTGGATTACCTCCCGTTCTTTTACGGAGACTCGGTACGGCGATCGGTGCACCGGGAGCACGTCGTCCTGGGTGACGATGCGATGCTTCGCAACGGTGGTTTGGCGCACCTTCGATGACGTTGCGAAGCAGTTGCGGAATTCGGCGAGGAGGTTACTCAGCTGCCGTCGTTTCGGGCCTGGAAGCTTGGGGTCAATGTCAAGCTGCGCTGGCGGCAAAGTGTCTTGCTGAGGTGGCGATGATTCCTCAGCAATCGCGGCGATTCCGACGGAGGTCCGAAGTTCCTCGACGTGACCAACAGCTGCACCTTTAGTAAGGTGTTGCGTTTCGTTTCGGAAGTTCGTCACGAGGACCACAGTGCGGCCATCCTGGACTTCAGCTACTCCTCTTGCGACGCCTATTCCTCTTCCCAGGAGCAATTGAAGGTTGCCTTCCAGAACAACTTCACCGCAGGTAGCTGCATCGGTCACGACGGGTACGACAACACTTGATCGCGGCGGCAGGTTTACGTGGTCCGCAGCTACTCGGACGGCGGCTGACGCTGTTTGCGGCTTCTCTGAATGTGGAACAGGCGTCCGCAGCGTCAATCTGTTTTCACCAAGGTCGATGACGGCGGCGTATTCACACAGAAAGTCCATTCCGAGAATGACGTCTCTGGCACAGTCTTGTAGAATGACGAATTTCACAGGGCACGTCTCACCGTGGATCTCGACGCGAGCGGTGCATCTCCCGACTGGTGTGATGAGATGCCCTCCGGCGGTTCGTATTTGAGGTCCATCCCACGGCGTTGTCACTTTTCGCAGGCGGCGAGAGAGCCTCCCACTCAAGACTGAGTAGTCTGCCCCGGTGTCCACGAGTGCCGATGCGTCGAGGCCGTCGATAACAACGTTTAGGTTGTTGGACACCGTTGCAGGAGCGTTGGTGCGCTGGGGGGCGTCGGGAGAGTGGGAGTGTTCCGGCGTTCTTGGAGGCTCTTTGCTTTCGTCGTTTTCGGCAACGTCACCTCCAGGCGTTGCCGCACTTAGTTTTCCCGGCGACGGAGGGGAGACAGGCTCTCTCGGCGGGGTCGTTGCGCTGGGGATGCTGAACGTCGTGGCGATGGGGAGCGGGCTTCACGGCGGAGAGACGACACTGGGGAGGGCGAGCGTCGGAGGTACTCCTCGATGTCGCGAGGGCGTTCGTCGTACCTTGGGCGCGGGTCGTTCGGGTGGAACCCGCGCAGCCCCAGCTGTCTGTAGGGGCATCGACGGTAAATGTGACCGGCTTCACCGCAGTGATAGCACAGAGGGCGTCGATCGGTCGTCCTCCACACGTCGGTCTTTCGTGGCGCTGCTTGTTCTGGGTGGGCGTGCGCCCGATCATCGTGGCGTCGGGAAAACTGCGGCGCTGGAGGTTCACGTCGGGGTGGTGCCGTGACCTGGCGGTGAGCTTGCGGCGGTCGTCGGGCCATGGCGGCGTAGGTCAGCGTCGGTTCTTCGGGTGCGGCCACGGTGATTGGGGCATCTGGTAGGAACGCTCGCTGAACCTCGTCTCGGACGACCTCGGCAATGGAAATCGAGGCCGGGCGTTCAGCAGTCGGCAGAAGCTTCTTAAGCTCCTCCCGGACGACGTCGCGGATGATGTCGCGAAGGCCGGGGTTGCTAGGGCTGATGTTGTAGCCCGATGAAGAAGCCGCAGCGACGCTCGAGTGCCGATGGTAGTGGCTGGCTCTTGCGAGGAGGGCACGTTCCATGTTCGTGGCCTCCGTGACGAAGTCTTCGACGGTGGATGGGGGGTTGCGAACTAGACCACCGAAGATGTCATCCTTGACACCTCGCATTAGGATCCGCAGCTTTTTTTCGTCGGTGGCTTGAGGGTCGGCGCGAGCGACCAGGTGCAGGACATCCTCGACGAAACTGGTGATGGTCTCGTTTGCGCCCTGGGTCCTCATGCGAAGAAGGTCCTCGGCCCTCTCCCGTCGATACTGGTTGGTGAAAGTTCGTACCAGCTCATTCTTGCAGGCGGTCCACGAGATCAACGAAGTCTCGCGATTCTCGAACCAGTGCCTGGCCGTTCCTTCGAGTGCGAAGTAAAGATTCTGCAGGCGCTGGTCGTCCGTCCATCGGTTGTGTTGGGCCACCCGCTCGTACTGTTGTAGCCAGTCCTCGATGTCTTCATAAGGCTCACCATGGAAGGACGCCGGCGTGCGAGCAGCGACGGGTAGGACGACAACAGGTGGGGTGGTCATCGTCGGGATCTTCTCCTTCGGCTTGTGCAGCAGGGATCCGGATTCCGGGAGTTGGACTTCGGTATGGCGGCTTGCTCGGGCGTCGGTGTCTTCTGCGATGGGTAACCTTCCGGGGTCGAGCACCTCACTTGGCCGGGATGTCTTCGGAGGGGTACGGTCCACGGGCATAGAATGCAACTACCCCGCACCTCCACCAAAATGTCACGAATGACAAGTGATGAGGCGGCGTATGACTGAGTAAACTGAACGTTTAATGGGGCGAACTTGTGCCCAAAAATAAAAAGGGAAAAGAAAGATAACAAGAGAGCGTCGCGGGCGTCGAAGGCGGCGAAGCAGCAAGATCGAACGCTGGGGCGAAAACTGACTGCGGCTCGCCACGCGGAGCCCCTTATGTACATGCGTGGGCTTCTGGAATAATCGGCCCAGAAGGTTCGGCGTGTAGAACTTTCTGACCTCGAAC
Source organism: Ixodes ricinus (assembly GCA_037355805.1). Taxonomy (NCBI): domain Eukaryota; kingdom Metazoa; phylum Arthropoda; class Arachnida; order Ixodida; family Ixodidae; genus Ixodes; species Ixodes ricinus. The sequence continues at coordinate 158,238 of JAZHYW010005016.1, forward strand.
AAGCAACACGGTTCTCGAATTTACCAGAACGTTACATTAGATGTCAACGAAAAAGGCGTCCCCGCGGCCAGGAATCGAACCCTGGCTTTTCGCGTGGGAGGCCGGCGCTATAACCGTTAGGCCACGCGCGCGCTGCCTACTTGGCAACCTGCGCGCGCGGCAATATCAATATTAACAAATTCCGTTGCAAAAGGTTACAAGGTATAAAGCAATTACCACGAGAAAACTTGCACGCACCTTGCGAGCGTACCCCTTTTTCATCGGCGGTACAGCGTTCGGTGCGCGCTCCATTCACAAAAATGTTCCGAGCACAGTCAAGAGGATGGCGTTGGGGAAAAGTCTTTTCGGTTTACGGAAGGAACTCACTGCCGCCGGAGATCGGGGTCATGTGGAAGGCGATGGAGCTTAAAGACATTGCAGCCGCACTTGCCGGATTTTGTGCAAGCTTCGGACAGTATTCGACGTTTTGTGTCGTTACTCGTACACCCATTAACCAAGCAATGGCCTCCCGATGACCGGGGGGACTGTTGCCATCGAAGCTCGTAGCTCGAATTAAGTTTGGGAATTTAAAACAAAGAAGAAAGCTCGAAGTTCAGGCAATGCATACACCCAACACCGGCGAGGCCTCTCATCCGGGACTTTCACACTTTCTAACGCACCAGCAAAGGCGAAAGCGCCAGTAGCCCTTTGCATTATTCTCTCTCGCTCTGAAAATGGCGCTACCCTCGATAAAACGGTCCATAGTTCACTGGCTCCGTCAGTGTACCCTTGTGTGACCAATCGGGTGTGGGAAGGTATTTATTTCGGAATTCTCGGACGTTCAGGATCTGTCAACACGCTACCCAGAGTCGCGAAGTTTACTGCATCAAATGAGTACACACAGGCAGGCCTTAAACATTATTCAGACAAGTATAAGGGAGTGCGAGATCAAATGTTTTCTGAGTCGACTCAAGATTAGTGTAACACTTGCGGCGTTACTCGCCCCGTTTCGGAAGCATAAACTGTGCGCTTAACAAAACAGACAGCAATTGATTAAATTGGGCGGCTGCCACATGGTTTAATCAGAAACAACTAAGACGGCATTATAATCACTTTTAGTCATTATTGCGGTCCGCCTGCAACGCCATCAGAATAGGTTTATCACAGTTTTCGTACATCGTCATTCGTTGTCGTGATTTTCATTTTTCAGTCGTTGTAATTATTTACTGTGGTAGTCATCGTCACATGTTGATGATGTCTCTCGAGGTCGTATGCCCCCTCGTCGTCGATTGTCGTTCGTTGTACCGTCAATCGTAGCCGCCACGTGCGGTGGTGATTCGTAGTCATCGTTCGTCGTTCGTCGTTCGTCTTCGTCGTGTGTCATTCGTCACTGTCGTCCGTCGTCGCTGTTCGTCTTCGTCGTTCGCCTTCGGTGGTCCTTTGTTTCCTTCAATCGTAGTCGGCATTTGTCGTAATGGTCATTTGTAGTCGACGTCGTTTGTCGTCAGCCATCAGTCGTCGTCGCCGCTCGTGGGTCGTTATTTGATTTGGTCATTCGCTGTCGGCACCGCTTGCTTTCTGTGCTCACGTCGTTGTATATGGTCGATCTGCGCTCACTCTGTTCGTGTATCACCATCGAATGGCCGTCATCGTTTTTTGCCGTTGGTCGTCAATCGCCGTCATTCGTTATGGTCATTTCTGGTCTTCACTCGATGTCGTTCGTATTGGTCTATTTAGAGAGCGTCGCTCTTTGTCGGCGTTCGTGATCGTCGTACGTCGCTCGTAGTCGTTGGTCGTCACCTATTGCCATTATTCGTAGTCCTTCGTAGTCGCTGTTAGTCGTTGGATTTGTTGTCATTTTATATCCTCCATCATCGGTCGTCAGTTGTCGTCTTTCTCTGTATTCGTCATTTGCTGTGATTGTTCGTAGTCGCCGTCACTATGACATTCGCCGTCGTTCGTTGTCTGCCTTCTATCGTCGTCCGCACTTGAACTCATAATCAATATTGGTGTTTCGCAGCCGTCATTCGCCGTCTTCGAAAGTCATTCGCCGTCGTTGTTGCCGTCTGTGTTTGCCGGTGGTCATTTTGCGTTTTCTTCATTTATATTAGCCATTAGTAGCCGCTGTCGTTCAATATCACTGTAGTGTTCATATGCAGTAGTGATTCGCCTATGCCATTTGCAATTTGCAGTCTTCCTAGCACTCATTTGTCGTGGTTACCTCGACTTTGTGCAAGCTACTTGAATGCATGATGGCCACGCGCCTCGGTTGGTGGGTCAAGCACTGTGGAGTCCGGCCTCGCATGGGTACTGCGGACGGCTCGGACGATCTTTCATCTGCGGTGCTCATCGGTGGCCGCTCCCACCATGTGCGCACGCTACTCAACATGGATGTACACCGGGCTTACGATAACGTGAGCCACGCGGCTATGCTTTTCATTCTTGGGTGGCTACCATGCCGGATTTGCTCCTTCATCCACTCTTTTCTTCAATATCGTTTCTTTCTATGTGCCTAGGCGGGGCCAGCGTTGGACACTTTACACTAAAGCGGGGGTGCCACAATGCACTTCCCTTGCCCCGCTGCTTTTCAATAAAGTACTCCTACCAATCGCTTGGGACCTCTAGGATGACCCAGATGACTGCTTTCTAATATACACGGATGATGTTACAGTATGGACCACTCCCTCTTCACTGGAATGTCAAACAGGGGGCCTGAAGGTTGTGCTGGATGCTACTATAACCTAGTGCTATTTGATGGGGCTCATTTTCACATCTGAAAAGACGGCCTACCTGTCCATTCCTAACAGTTAGGGCCGCCGCAACTCTCCAAAAGACTTTCCTCGAACTTACCGTCGCCGGTCAACGCCTGACGAATATGTCTACAATCGGCGTGCTCGGTGAGGACATGACTACGACTCAGCGTCGCCATGGCTCCGCGCCGCCCGAAAATCAGCTTCCAGCATGCTTACCTGTTTCGCCATATCTCTCAACTGTCTTGGGGGGGGGGGGGGAGCAATTCCTTTTTGCCTCGATGGTTGTTTGCCCGATATTCCAGCCTTGTCTTCTTTACCAGGCAGAGATTGAGCATGTCACCAAGGCCCAATAGGCCCAATTGCAACCTTTTTATCGGGAAGCCATTCCGGTCATTACGTGCCTCGCCCGGTTAAGACCGATCCCTAAGTTTCAAGCTGAAGTGAAAGTGAACACATTGGACGAATTGATTTATCAACGACGTCAAGCTCTGGTCTTGAAGCTTGGCACAGTTCTAGCGGCGGCTGCCTTGGTACATCATATGAATCCATCTGTGCCACTCCTTGGCCTTGTATTGGTCGTCTTCGCTCTCCTCGTGTTCCTTTTTACACCGTCTCGATGCAGGCTGTCCTTGCCCTACGTCATATTGACCACCCTGCCAGTATGTGGCGTCGGACTTTCATCGGTTTGGGGCCGAGTGCTCGTGCTTTGTACAAGACTGCTGGATTCGCCACTCTAGTGTTCACGCTCTTGCCGAGGAAGACGCTGCCTGCCCTTTTTAAACGGTAGTCTACCCGCTTCTTTTAAGTTGCCGGCCCCGGGTAGTCTGGTCATTCACAAGGAGAATTTGCAGCGCACTACACGAGTTCTTATCCCTCCGTTTGGTTCCAACGTCCCTGGAGGTCTTGCCCGCCTAGAAGAGGTTTCTCTCCGAAGAGTTCATGGGGACGCAACGATCACACCGGCTGTCTGCGCCAGTTGGGGTCATATCACGACATCCAACTGCTGTCCCTTTTTTCTCGCCCCTGTCCTGGAGGCTGATCTCGAACACTTTCTTTAGGCGTGCCCGGGCCTTCTAGCTACGCGTCGTTACCATCTTAGCGGGGTGGGCCTCCATCCTAATCGACTGTCTCGCACCGTTCCCTTCTGAACTCCTCTCAGGAAACGGGAATACACTTTTACCTTTAAATCTATGCCGCATGGTAAACCGGCAGGATTAGAAAAAAAGTCGCTGTAAGTTATCGTTGTAATCGTTCGTCATTGTCTCACGTATGCAGAACTCATTCATAGTCATCGTCGATCATTGTGGTTGTTCATCTTCGTCGTATCTGGTTCACCGTGAACGGCGTACCAGATATGACGAATGATGAAAAGACTCCCGATATCTTACGTGTTTCTTTTTAATGTAATATATCTGTTTTAAACTAGGCGCTAGAAATAATCTTAGTGATTTTTTTTCGTAGTAACCTTTTCCTCCATGGCGGATATTAGGGCAGGAGTTTGACTATGAGATGGCCAAATATTTACTTCAAAACTGCCAACACAATTTTAAAATATTTTTTTTCTTTTTTAGTTTAATCTAAGATTTAGAACTTGTCGTCGGACTATGCTAGTTCACTCCTCAATTTACAAAAAGCTAAACAATTCTAAGTATATACATACGCGCGAAGGCATGGCGATTAATGTCGCCGTGCGGGCCTTTAGATTTCGGCAGCTTCCGATGACACGAATATACAATATGATTATACGAAAACTTTCAGGGGGATTTAGCGCCTACGCTAAGTGTTGCAACACCCGAAAGCTGGTCGCCTAACTTCATAACTGAATTGGGCTGTGGTGTGATATTTTATTCGTCGATATATGCTTCTGAAAGTATTTTTTGCGTCGCGCTATTTTCCAGCAACAACGGATACGTCTGCGTTGCGATACATCGCAGGGACTCCCACGTTCTCGAGGTGCAAATGGGTGAGTAGTCATTGTTGTTTCGTAACTGATAGCTTAAAAAATGCAGGGAAAGATTTATTAAGTTCAGTCTTCTTGCTTTCTGATTTCTGTCTGCGGTTTCCTGATCGGAGAGCTGCGGCGCGATAATGAGAATCTTGCTACACATCATAATTTGCCTTTTGTCCTTTCTTAAGCTGACAATGATAGTATAACCTTGTATTGAGAATCCCGTGTTTTGCAGAGTGTTTTTTTCGCTGGTGGTTGGTTAAAAGTGTCCATAAGGAAAATTTAGTTTTTTCTTCAGAGAGCCATTGCTCGCACACAGCTAACAAGAAATGAATACTGCATGCCAGCATTACAAAAATAGCGATTGAACAACCCGACCGAAGGGTGTCTAGCCCTGTCTGTTCACAAACACATTTTTTGTAAAAACAAAGTCTCGATGTTGAAGGTCGCTAACAAGTAATTGCTAACCATGTTGAATAAGCCTGAAACTGGGGCAAAAATTAACACATAAGTCGAAGGAGCAGAAAAGGACAGGACGATGTCAGTCTCACGTTTATTTAACATGGATAAAATTCACTAGCTCGCCTGCACCCTCACTATATCATCTAAGTTACTGCTTGCCTTCTTGAAAACTGTGTTTAGTTTGATCACCTTCCGAGCTGATGCGTTTGCTGGCCGAATAAATTAATGTTAGCTAACGGTGCCGGAAAAGCGTTTCATAAAAGCGGTCAGACATTGCACCCGATGCTTCAAAGGAGAAATAAACTTTGATTTGTGTGGCAGATGAGCCTTATTCCAAACATGTCCCGGGAAACGTATTCGGTATCCACTGTAATTGTTATAAAGCAAACAGACGACACAACTAATGACACAGGGTGCATTTCTCATTGTGGCTGCACATTTGATATGAACGAAATATTATAAGAGTATCTAGACGTTCATTTTTTTAACATAGTCACACACTGGTACTTTCTGTTCTTAAAATAAATTACAATGGACCATCACATTTAGGCTATTATGACCGCACTTATACCAGAAGAAAATAATTGAAGAAGGTTCGTTTTCTAATATAGAAAGTTGATTGAAAATATTTATGAAAATGTTGTGCGGGTAGAATGCTGGAGCGGAGTAACATTCAGTGATTAGAGACAGGACATGAGTTTGAGTATATACTACTTGTGCTAATTTTTGAGAGATTGCCTTTTAATGTGAGTGAAAATAAGCTGCTATTATTGTGTTACGCTTTTTTCTATTGTGTTCACATATTTTTTACAAGTGTTAACTTTGTTGCAATTGTGTAGTTTCCTGTTTGTCCCAAGTGATAACTATAGTGCAATTGTGTAGTTTCTCGTTTGTCCCAAGTGATAACTAGAGTGCAGTTCTCTAAGTACACATTTTTTAGGAGTGCTAGTTTTAGTGCAGCTGCCTAAGTATACTTATGTTTCAACCTGTCGTGCAATTACCTTGAGGCGTAGGTTTACAATATTTATGTGTAAATAAAATAAGAAAGCGAATCCTCGTTAAAGTTCACTTTACAAGAGGAACTCAGCTGCACTTCCTCAAGCTACCGAAAGATAGCCATGCATGAATGACTTGATTGTAGTGTATGCAAGATAACATATACGTTTTTTCCAAACAACTGAATATACATTACGAATATTTATTCACTAAATAAAAATGTTAATTTAGTAAATATTCGAATCAGTTCTTTTAATAAGATAAAAATCTACGCCACAAAATGCACACATAAAGATCGAACAAGCCTTAGGAATGTTTGGTATTTGTAGCAGATACCACGAGATTTGTGTACATATGTTTATCAACATAGGTTAGTTAAGCATGAAAACCAAGTCATGCGATGGTGCTTAAGTAATTTCTGAAAGTACAAATAAACAGAAAAAAATTTAAAGATATTATTTTTATTATTTTGTCCTTTCAATAAGTCGCCTATACTGGTGGAAATATAATCGTTCATAATCTATTTGCCTTTGTTAGGAGAAGAGAAAGGACGTCTGATGTGGAATAATGTCGCCGTACCAACCGCATGTTGGTTAATATGAATTCATGTAGAAGTACCGGTGATCCTGATGTTCCCTTCCTTCCAGGGGAACTGAGTAGGACGGCGAGGGACGCCTGCCTGCCTCCGGCCTTTGATCCGGATTCTCAAGACTTTATCACGCTTCTCGGTACGACTGCAGTTACATTTTCTTTTGGTAGAAGTTCTCATTAACTTAGTTTACAAAAGATACTGGTATCGAAGCTACAACATCATTTCCAATCACAGACCCTGGGAACCATCAAGTATATAAAACATTAAACAGGATGTTTACTTTTAAAAATAACAGGTTGCTTTAAGCTAAGGCTATGAAAGGTGCCCTAATGCGACGTGTGCCGGTTAATTATACGTTCAAAGGGCAATATAGGGGAGTAATCGTCACGATAAATCAATTAATGACTATAATATATCAATTAACTCTTAGTTATTGAATACAAATAGATGGTTAGAATTAGAAACTTGCTAGGCGTCTTTGATTACCATATTTAGTAAATTTCAGAATTACGTAAATTTAGTACATTTCAGAATGACATGAAGTACGTGATATGTGCGGGGGTGCGCTAAAGTTACAACTCGTGCGAAATGCTCAACGCTGGCGGCGCGCAAAGTCAGATGATATCCTTATCATCCGCGTTTTGGCAAAGCTGACCTTACGCCTGGTGCACGAGTGGTCACATTAGCGCACCCCGCGCTTCATACGTGCATCAAGCGTTGAAATGTTTACTATATACTGCTTCACAATCTACTATCCACAGAAACGCCACGCGGCCACCAAAATTCAACTGAACCCACGTTCCGTAATGTCGTTGCATTTAGCGGCCGCGTGGCGTTCCTGATTTGTGGCGTAACATACTATTCCAGGTGATTGCAGCCAGTGAAACATAATCGGTGTTTAAAACGAACAACGACCCCGGCTGCAAAAGTCAGGCTACAGGAAGATGAGTACAATAGTAAGAGAAGGTAACGGCACGATATGGAGATAAAGGGAATCTATACTCGGCGACAACTATTTCGTGCTACATTGCCAAGGCCTGCGTAACGTCCACACCGCTGACAGCCCCGCGCTGCTGTTAAGGTACTCGGATTTATCTGCGTCTGATTCGCACGCACTCGCGCAACTATGATTCGTTTCCTCTGAGTTCAGATTCAGCCGATGCTGGGAGCTGAGAAGATCAATCAGAGAGCGAAAAAAAGGCACCATCATAGATCATGGTGTTCTTCATGTTTCTGCACGTGTTAAATCATCGGTGAACCAATGATAAACAGAAAAGGCTTAGTGCTTTGCGCTTTTGACGCTGCTTGATTGGTCTCATTACCTCGTAGCGCCGGCTGGGTCTGGAAATAAGCAGAAACGAAGTATAGCTTTGACAGAGTTGGAGCACTGTGGAATCTACGCTAGCGTAAATAGTCGACGCCGAGAATAGCAGAGTTTGAACACTACGGATGCTAGGCCAGCGTTCACAATATAGCACGAAGACGTTTATGCCGAGTACGTATAGCCAGGGTGAAAATAAACAAACACCGAATGCTGGACTCGGTTGGTGGCGCTCCTGAAGATATATTGGGTCAAATGTACCGGAAGGGCATGTGACTCCCTTAGTGGAAGTCGCAAATCATGAATCAACATGGAACAGCTTCAATATTGATATTTTAGAGCGCAGCTCCTAGGCGCCCGTTTCCGCGTTTCGCGGCGTTGCCGTCGGCGTCGGCGTTACCGCCCCGCTAAATTTAACGGGAAATTTAATTGGTGTTGAGGTCACGTGACATCAAGTTTCCCATTACATTTAGCGAGGAAACTGACTTCACATGACTTCGTGTCACGTCACCCACGAACGAAGTCATTTTCTCCTTAGATTTAGGGGGAAAATCGACTCCACGTGACATCAATACCAATTCAATTTCCCCGCTAAATTTAGTGGTGAAAACGACGTCGCATGACTTCGTGTCACGTCACCCATGAGCAAATTCACTATTCCCGCTAGATTTAGCGGTAAAACTGACGTCAGGTGACCTCAAAACCAGTCTTAATTGGTGTTGAAAACTGAATTGGCGTTTAGGTCACGTGGCGTCAATTTTCCAGCTAAATTTAGCGGGGAAACTGTGGGAAGAGCGGAGGGTACGGAGGAAGAGGATGAAAGGGTACGCAGAAGGAGGAGGGGAAGGTGCGGAGGAGGAACAGGGGAGGGTACCAAGAGGGAGGAGGAGGGGGATAGGAGGCGAAGGGGAGGAGGAGAGAAGGAGGAGGGGAGGGTACGGATGAGGAGGATGGGAGGGTATGGAGGAGGAGCAGGGGAGTAGGGTACGAAGGAGGAGGAGAGGAGGGTAAGGAGGAGCAGGAGGGGAAGGTACGGAGGAGGGGGAAGGTAGAGGAGAGGAGAACAAAAGGTGGGGAGGGGAGGGGAGGGGATAAAGTTACGCAGGAGGAGGAGGTGAAGGTACGGAGGAGGATAAGGAAAGGAGGAGAAGAAGCGGGGAGAGGAGGAGGGGAAGATGACGAGGAGGGGGGATGATGAGAAGGGTTGAGGAGGAGGAGGAAAGGAAGAGGAGTAGAGTTGGGGGAGGGTAAGGAAAGGAGGGGAGGAGGAGGAGCAAGGGAGGAGGGGAGGAGGAGAGGTACGGAGGAGAAGGAGGGGCATACCCTCCCCTCATCCTCAAGAACTGCGCTCTAATTTCGCGTCAGAAAGACTTGTAAACGTCTTTCATTTTTAGAGCTCAGCTCTTAGGCGCCCGTTTCCGGAGTTGGGCGGCGTCGGCGTCGACGTAGGCGTCTGCTTAATCGCGTGCGTTGCATTATGGGACGTCACAGTTTTGCTGCAAAATTTAGCGGGGAAGCTGAATTGGTGTTGAGGTCACGTGACGTTGATTTCCCCGCTAAATATTGCTGGGAAACTTAACCCGCTAAATTTAGCGGGAAAATTTTTCCTCTATATTTAGCGGGGAAATGTTCGCTAAATTGCCCACTAAATTTAGCGGGAAATGTAGCGAAAATCTCCCGCTAAATTGGAGGAGAGCAGGAAGGAGGAGGGGAGTAGAAGAAGTAGAAGGCACCCAGGGTTAAAAGAGGAGAAAACGTAAGAACAGGTATAAACAAACAGCACAATCAGACATTGGATATATTAACATGCAGGGTGGTAGAAATAGGTTAAAATGGGAAGAGGTAGAGGAGCAACTAAGAAAGGAGGATTTAGTGGTGTATGGGTTTGTGGAAACACATCTCAGAGACATGGAGCAGCCACCTTGCAACCCTGACTATGTGTGGGAAGAATGCAACAGAATGGAGGGAACGAGGAAGGGAGGTGGAATTGGAGCATTTATTAAGAAGAACATGAACTTTCAAAGGATCAGAAAGGAGTGCGCCGAACATTTGTGGCTGAAAGGAAAAGTCGCTGGGGAATCAACAGTCCTTGGAGTTGTTTACTTATGGACAGGGACAGGTGCTAAAGAGGAAAACAGAAAAATGATTGATTGCATATCAAGAGACATTAGTGAGCTAGGGGAAGGCTCTGAAATAATTATTATGGGAGACATGAATGCCCATATCGAGGGTCTGGATGGGTATACGGACTCAACTGGAAGCTTATTACTAGAACTGGTGGAAAAGCATGACTTAGTTTTATGTAATACCAGTCAGAAGTGTGACGGGCACATAACGTGGGAAACTGGCAATCTACATTCAACTATAGATTACGTACTCATGTCACACAAAATATATGGTAAGTTACAAGTAATGAAAATAGATGAAGAAGGTTCCAAAAGTCTTGGTAGTGATCACAAACGTATTAAGCTGAATTTTGCCAGAGAAGTAAATGCTGAACCTAGACAACATAATTCAAAGCACACTTTCTGCAGCGACAAAGAGTTGGAAATAGTTGCTGAAAGAATAGAGGAAGCAGTTTCAGGGCAACGGTATACAGATTGGACCTATGAGAGCCTAACTAGGCTTTTTGTTCTGGAACTAGACAAAGTTCAGAGTAAACGAAAGGGGAAGCAAGGACATAGACCAAAAAGCTGGTGGGACAAAGAAGTGAAGCAAGCGATACAAAAACGTCAGGAAGCCTCTAGAGAACACAGGCATTCCAAGCGTAGTGGGGAGTCAGAAACGGAAGTAAAAAGAAGATGGGACACTTTTATAACATGTCGCCGAGAGGCATCCAGTTTGATCAATGCGAAAATTCAGAGAAAGGGTGAAGAATGGATGAGTAATGTAAGCAAGAAAGATAGAAACGCAGCCAAGAAGTTTTGGGAGCACTTGAACTCACTCGGTGAAACGACGCAAGCTAGACAGAGGTTCATACTCTCGCATCAGGGAGATCAATTAGAGGGAGATGATGCGATACGATATATAGGAGCAGTGATGGAGGAGAAATTTCGGGAACGGGTACATGTGGAAGATAGGAGAACCGAAGGAAGTAGCAGTCCAGCTTGTGACATCGCGGATTTTGGACAAAGAGAATGGGAAAAGGCGGAACGAAGAGTCCCTAGTGGCACGTCGACAGGCACAGATGGTATCCCAATCAAGCTGGTGAAGAATTTGGGTCCTAAATCTAAGGCAAAACTAAGGGAGGTAGTGAGCACTATGATAACAAAAGGAAATATTCCAGATGAATGGAGGCTTAGTAGGATGAGTATGATATATAAGGGAAAGGGAGATAAGTCTGATATTAGGAATTATCGTCCCATAACCGTGACACCAGTTATTTACAGGTTGGTAATGCAGATTATAAAGAACAGACTGGAGGAATGGGTAGATTGCGAGGGCATACTGGGCGAGTTACAGAACGGGTTTCGGAAACAAAGAAGGTTGGAGGACAATATATTTTCTCTAACACAGTGTATAGAAATAGCGCAAAAAGAAAACAGACAGCTCTGGCTGGCATTTCTGGATATCAAGGGTGCCTATGACAATGTGAACCAAAGGAATCTGTGGGACATAGTGGAGAGCTTAAACCTAGATGAAGGACTAACAGCAATATTAAGGAACATTTACAAAGATAATAAGGTGATTATAACATGGGAAGGAAAGGCAACGGGGAAAATAGAGATAGGACGAGGCCTTAGGCAGGGGTGCCCGTTATCGCCTTTGCTGTTTATGTTGTATCTGAGAGGATTGGAGGATAGACTAGAGAAGAGTGGGCTTGGATTCGACCTTTCGTACAGTAAGCTAGGCCAAAAAATTCAGCAATCCTTACCGGGATTGATGTATGCGGATGATATCGTACTAATGGCTAACAACAGGATAGATTTGCAGGAATTAATGAGCATCTGTGGTAGGGAAGGGGAGGAATTAGGTTTAGAATTCAGTAGTGAAAAATCAGCAGTCATGATTTTTAACAATGATGAAGTTGAGAGGCTGAAGATACAGAATATTACAGTGGAGAGAGCTAGTAAATACAAGTATCTAGGAGTATGGATATGTGATGGTGCAGAATATCTCAGTGAGCATGAAAAGTATATAATAGGTAAGGGCAACAGAAATGCAGCTGTAATGAAAAATAGAGCACTTTGGAATTACAACAGGTATGAGGTGGTGAGAGAGATTTGGAAAGGGGTCATGGTGCCTGGCTTGACTTTTGGAAACGCAGTGCTATGCATGAAATCCGAAGTGCATGCAAGACTAGAAATAAAACAGCGCGGAGTAGGTAGGCTGGCTTTGGGGCACATTGCAAAACGCCAAACCAGGGAGTACAAGGAGACATGGGATGGGCGTCATTTGAGGGCAGGGAAGCTGTGAGCAAGATAGAATTTGAGGATCGGTTGAGGCAAATGGATGGGGAGCAATGGGCACGAAAGGTTTTCAGCTATTTATACATGAGGAGTATAGACACAAAGTGGAGACAGCGCACTAGGAAATTAAGAGGAAAGTTTTTAGGCTATAGTGGGGTTACGGAAGAGCAGGTCTCAGTTAAGAAGAAAGTTAAGGCCACAGAAAGAGATCGGTGGCTAGAGGGAATGCAGACAAAGACGGCTCTGGAAAGCTATAGATTAAACAAAACAGTTATTGCCAAAGAAAGCATTTATGACAATTCTAGGGAAGCTCATTGTTGTTTGAGGCAAGGACAGGTGTTTTGCGAACCAGAACATACAGAGCGAAGTACCAGGAAATGGATACAGTGTGCGCTGCTTGTGGAGAGGAGGACGAGACGGCTGAGCACTTGATACTCTACTGTAAAGGGCTTCACCCTATGCCTACCGAAGACAACATAGATTTAATAAAGTCATTGGGTTTTAGAGACAGCGAAGGAAAAGTGGATTTCAAGACAGTAGAGATTACCAAGCAAAGATTAAGTGAATGGTGGCAGAAAGCGAGAGAAAACTAGGTATTTTCTTATTAACTGATGGCAAGGGGGTTTTATAGCCTCACTTTCTTTTCAGTGCGGAGTGAATATAGTTTTCACATTTAAATATTCTAAGCTTAAATGGTAAGACAAAATGGCTAGGTGGCGTAAGCTACCGCCCGATCCAAAGGGCTCAGCCGTATTCATCCATCCATCCATCCATCCATCCATCCAGAGGCGGAGGAGGGTCATACCCTCCCCTCCGCCTCCTCAAGAGCTGGGCTCTAATTCGCCATTACAGAGAATTGTAAACGTCTTTGATTTTTTCGTTTAAATTTCACGAAGTTTGGATTGCTATTGACAACCATTTAAGTTAACTTTCTGTACGTCACTCCAAAGAAGTTAGGTTCTTAGTAAGAACAATATAGAGCTGTATTTAAAAATGAATCTCTGCTTCTGGCCGGCATAAAAAAGCTGAAATTTCGTGGGAATATCACACCAGCACCAGTCATGAAATGCGAAAGTTTAGATTATAAATTCACTTGAATAAAAAGATAAAATAAAAAAATGAAATTTTACTATGAGCAAACCTCCACCTAAGCTGAATATTCGTCAAACCAAGAACCGACATTCTGGTTGCATGATATATTTATATCAGTGCAAAGCACTTGTCAGCAAGAAGGATAATATTTCTTCTGGCTAGCAAGTTCGTTTAACTGAAATAAACGTTAGAGGTGCCCATAGTATAATTTTTTTGGTTTGACGAATTTGACGCTTTCGGATGGACGTTCGCTGATAGATAGATTTTGTTCATTTGTTCCACCTTCTGATTCGTTTAGGCTATTAAAATTTCCCGTTCTACTAGGTGATTCAAGGAGACGCCAGGCTATTTAAATCGACCGCAAAATTCGGTTTCTTAACCTATCGCGCTACGATTTTCTGCAGCGTTGCCCCCAGATGGTGCATTTTTTTTGTAAAATTTGCCAAGAGCGAATATACTTGAGGGAAAGGTAAAGAAAGAAAAAGGCTTAGCTCCTATGGAAACGCAGCGACGCCACCGGTGTTCAAACAACACGGCGTCGTTTCGCACGGGAGACAAGAGATGGCGCAACGAACGAGCATATGGCGCCGAGAGCCGGCGTGTTTAGCAGACGATCTTTTCGACTCAAATGTGGCGCGCGTTCCGCAGGCGGCGACAGTCGCAGAAACAAAAACAGGCGCGGTTACAAAATCGCTTAGCTGACAAGGAACTGCAGTTCCTTGTCTGCTAAACACGCCGGCTCTCGGCGTCGTATGTTCGTTCGTTGGCGGCAGTTGGCGTCGCGACCGCTTGCGCCATCTTTTGCCTCCCGTGCGAAACGGCGCCGTGTTTTTTGAAGACCGGTGGCGTCGCTGCGTTTCCATAGGAGCTAAGTGTTTTTTCTTTCTTTACTTTTCCTTCAGGTAAATTCGCTCTTTGCAAATTTTACAAAAAAAGATGCACCATCTGGGGGCAACGCTGCACGAAATCGTAGCGCGATAGCTTAAGAAACCGAATTTTGCGGTCGATTTAAAGAGCCTGGCGTCTCCTAGAATCACCCTGTATATTACCACTGCTATAGATTTTACTTACACGCTCGTTTTTAATGTTAACCCACACAGAGTCCCAGCTTTCTGCAATACGTAGTTTACTTATACTAGTTAGAAAACAGGGTTGTATATTCTTAATTGGAACGTTGTTAAATATTGAGTTGAATTGCTGGTTCTCCATGGACATTTTCCGTTTCCAGAGGGCTCGGCCTCCTCCCATCCTTGCCCGTCGCTCGTGGGGACGGACGGGCTTCGCGCCACGGGCAGGGCCTCGTGGAAACCCGACGGGTGCCGAGACGTGCTCGGCTGTCGCAGGCACAGCCACTTGGAGTTCAGGACCGACGGCTGCGCCTCCCAGCAGCCACCAGCCGCGCAGTCGCTGGTCGCCAGCACGAGTGAGGACGCCCGCTTCGTTTCTCCTTCTGGCTGCTTCACTTCGTTTCTGACTCATTTGGTCAAAGGACGAAACGCAAGGCTAGCTTGAGCCAACTATCCTCGGCGTCAACTTTGTTGTGCTGCGTTATCAAGGCTATTGTAGTTCCTTCATTGCTGCATTCCTCAGCTGTGCGAGAGTTCATGTCTTCTCCTTGCATGTCATTCGCACACGCTCTCATGCGAAGGTCGGATCAGGCGAAGACGCTCGCACACGTAGCTTTTAAAGAGCGCTGGAGCACTGCGGAAACTACTGTTTTCACATGTCATCTGCATTATATAGAAGTGGAATCTCGTTAATTTAAACCCGAGGGGGAGCAGAACTTCGTTTGAATAATGCAAAGTTTGAATTACCGCGAGTTTCCTTCCTAGAAACACATTGGACGGGCCCTGCATGTTAGTTTGAATTTTCCGCGAGTTTGAATTAAGAGAGTTTGAATTAACGTGATTCCAAGGTATGTAAAGCAAATTGCCGTCTGCTATGAAGAACAATTTTGACAGTGCGAAAGAAATCTGGTGAACGCTCGCCGCCAGCACGTACAGTGAATACTCTCTGCAGAGCTAAAAGCAAATCACGTGATAGCTTTCCACAGAAAGAGATATTGCGACGGTTGGTTGTGTCGTTATTTGCTCTGACGGGTTTACTGGCTCAGCAGGGACTCAGCTTTTGCCCCATATCAAGTTACGATTAAACGGAGCATTAACTCAGGCGAAAGAGTTTGTCCCACCACCTTCTAGAGTTCCATGTTTTGGTAGCCAAGTGCTAGTGTAGTTTTGCCGCAGCCAGAAGTGAATAGATGTATGAATATGTTCGCATCTCTCTGTAGTTGATAGTAAAAAAACTGTTTTTTATACCAGACTGGCCTGCAAATTAAAGGTAATGAACGTACGTAGAGGTGCAATAAGTTTGCCTCCTAGGCTATAACTTCCTTAGTCAGGAGGAATTCAAAGATGTTAGATTCGAATTAAAGTTTTGATACTTCTCTTTCCCAGGAGCACAGAACTTTCACTATATTATCTACCGGCGGCGATGCTCTTCCTCTACAGGTGCACTACCCTTCGCATATCTTCATAGATGCTTGAGGGCGGCTGTTGACGACACTAACGGTGCGCGGCATCGGTAACCTCGTCTTCCAACGCTAATGTTGTACCCTTCAGATGTTCCGTTTTCTTTGAAAAAGTAAAAAGTTTGAAGGAGCGAGGTCCAGGGCTATAAGGTGAATTAGGCAAAACATCTTGAAACTGCAGCTCCTCCAGCACGGCGTTGATCTAGTCAACATCTCCTCTCAATCATCTACAACGGCGTGTGGTGGCGTAGCCAGGAATGTTTGTCGAGGAAAGTGGGGGCGGGAGGGAGATTGACTTGCGTGTCCATGCCTTTGGGTGTAAAAGGGGAAGGGGCGGCTCAAAATGCATCTGTATTATATTATAGGGGCGGCTGGATTTCGGGGGGGGGGGAAAGGGAGTACTGAAGCCCCATACGCCTGACCCCTGGCTAAGCCACTGATGCTGAAAGTACTGCACCGGTAGCGGAACTGCTTCGCCGCCGGCGGGGGCTATATTGAAAAGTGATGTGCTTGTGGTAAAGAGAGGACTCCAAACTTTTATTAGAATTCAAAAACTGAATAAAATACTTTGCAGCCTAGGAGGCAAACCTTATCGATCACACCTCGTATTACACCGAACAGTTGTTTCAAATTGTATTGTACTGATCCCATTGCGCCAATGCATTTTAAATATGCCTGGAAGCTTACTCAAACTCACAAAAACAATTAAAAACAAATAATATACTTGACGCGATAAAGACCGTCAAGGGAATTCATATCCTTATCTGCCCGTCTGTTCATGGAGTTATGTATTAAGAATATATGTTATTGATACAGATGAGGCATTTTTAAATTTTATAACGTGGTCACGTGTGTTCGGTTCAATTTATAAAATGCCTTGCATTTATGCAAAATAACAGATTTACCTCTTTTATAGCTCAGACAGGACAGGGCTGCGGCTGCTTTTAAATGTTTTGAATATGAACTATTTAATCGACATTCACATTCCATCAAAAGTTGAACTGGATAAATCTCGTCTTCATTTTTTCGAAGATTGTGTTGCATATTATATTTTTTCATATGGAATGTAAATCAGCACGAAGCTATTAGAGCACAATATGATGAAAAGTAGAAAGCTGTCAAGACATATGCGGGCTTTTACTTGTGACCGAATAAAACATTTACACCACTTATTCGTCAATCCATAAAGATGTTGAAATAGGGCTCGGTATAAGTTTGATTGGAGTTGGACCTTGCTCATTCCATCAATTGGTGTGTAATAATGTGGATTACGAATAAAGTATGTATCACATCTTTATGCCGTTCAGGGAAACAACATGACGAATATCAGCTATTTTTTTTTCGGGTTAGCAGATGTCTGGGCACTTAGTGCGAAATGTGGCATCATTTCCTGAAGCTATATGGGAACGTTACAGTCATTTGATTGTTTATGTTATTCATAGAAAACATTATTTTCTTGTTTTTCTAAAGTCAATGTACTGAGACGAGGTTCCTTCTCTGTGTGCATGTTTTAAACTGTGCGCATCAGTGCACACTGCTGATAAAATGCACTTCTGAAAGAAAAAATACTCCTATGTTGACGCACAGACTGCGTGGTATGTGCTTGCACGAGGAGGGATTTTGTCTTTGATTGAGATGAGCACTGAATTCCATCACACGGAAATCACGATATATTTTCGGCCTCACTGTTTAATGGATGTTGATAGGAAGTACTTCTAGCACAAGCAAAAGAAAACGCAGTAAGCACCCATGGAGTTAGACAGCTGCATAAACCAAGAGAGCTGTCGGCTGTGCCTTTATCTCGTCTTTTGCTCATCAATGCTTGCTGCGAAGCAGAACTATACTAGAGCTAGGAAGCAAGGGACTGCACGTTTGCGATTGCCCAAGCAACACAGTGTTGGCCAATCATTGGCCAATGGCTGGCAATGGTCCTTTGGCCAGTGGCCCGACAGTGACCAGAGGTTGGAAGATGACTGGCCTTTCTCTGGCTATTGGCCTATGGCCATTGGCCCTCAGCCATCGGCCAAGCATTGGCCAATGAAGTACCACTCTGGCCACTAGCCAAAAGACCATCGCCAGCCACTGGCTATTGCTTGGCCGAATTCCGTGCTGCTTGGGTGGTGTGTAGTCTTTCCTCCCGATGTTTATAATGAGCGACGGCTGATGAGGTTCTAGCCTTAAGTCTACTTAAGGATGTTTCACATTGTTTTTATTTAAGTGTGCTCGAATGCGTTACGTTCCCCTGTTTCCTCTTACGACGAATGGCACATTGGCGGCACCTATCAAGTATCTCTAAGACACTTCAGACGTGCGTATATATCTCTGAATTTTTCCTGCATAATATTTTACTGGGGGCTTGACTGAATTTGTGAATGTAATAAACGACCCTTTTTTGTTGATAGTACGTAAATGAGATGCCGTAAATGCTGCAGATCATTCAGTCAATTATACGTAGTTCCAGGTTACCTAAAAGGTGACACCAGTGTGTCAGTGTGTTTCCTCGTCGTAAGCGGTTACAACTGTTTGCAACATTGCCGATCGCACTCAAATGCAAATTTGTATACTAGTCCTTGGAGTTTGTAGTAAAAGTGCGCGCTTAAATGCCAAATGGTTCGAGGATTTTCTATGTATTGCGCCGGGCGATGTGGTTCAAATATTAGTCTTACATCTTGTGGCCTTTTTATCGCAGCCAGATTCTAGTGATTTTGTATAAAAAAATAATGCGCTTAGTTACAACAGGGGTTTATACTAATCAAAGTTGAGAGCCAAGCAGGACCACCTTGGATAGGGGGAGACCTGTCTATCGCGCGCCCCTCCTATGGGAGAGGTACTGGAGCTTTATTTCACGTTGCGGCTACAAGGCGGCGCGCCAAGCCCCCCCCCATCGTTCTAAATGGGGAAGGCTGCGCGATTCGCCATGCGATACTGAAACCTGTGATTTTGTCTTACAGACGTCTGTTAAAGCATGACATTATTTAACATTGGTGCAGCTTCTGTGCGCAAAAAGTTCCTTTAATGGATTCACACAGTAATAAATAGGTATATACATCATTTTTTTACACTAATTACTAAACAAATTCTATGCATGCTTCTCATAGAAGTCGTACACCTTAAACAACTTTCTGAAAATCGGTTTTTCTTTTATGAACTACATTGGCCGGTGCTTCTCCATCATGTTTGATGCAATGTTCGTCAGGAAAGGCTTCGTGAACTTCCTGACGACGAGTGAAGCTAGGAGGGTTCTGTGATATTGTGAGTCTTTGATTCCACAGTCAAATAGCAGGTTGCTCGCAATTGCCGGCGGATCCTTTTAGTAAACGTCAGCAGTGGCTTCCTCAGTGCTAATAACCCTGTCTCGGCAGAATTGGCTGCGCTCTTAAGCGTTCTCTGAACGTTAACGAAGCGGGGGCTGGGATAGCGCGGTACCCCACGGTCCAGGTTGTGTGTTATCGCAACGGTAGTGCTGTTGTGTGGAGGTGACTTGAGCTGGTGCAAGCACATGTCGCAGGTAATGTTGTCTTCAGCCGCCCTCGCGGGGAAACCTCCGATGAGTGCCAGCGTGCTGGTTTACAGTCCTAGAGCTTGAAAACATATCAAAAACTTTATTTTGCGTTCTTTGCTAGTTTTTTACTTTTTATAAACGATAAAATATTTCCTTATCGGGGAGTATTTGAAGTTCCAATATTACGCGGCGAAGCAGCAGGCTGCAGACCTGGCTTTTGCAGCAGTGCACCGATATCGAATATGATGCTATTATTCTTACTGTCCCAGATGACTGAGATGAAAAACAAATATCGGCACTTACCCGCTTTCGTGATTCTTTTGATACATTCTTCGCGAACGCTCGATCATGGAAATTCGTGTTCGCCCCGTTTTGCCGTGCGAAGTACACCGTGACACGCTACAGTGTACCAATTACCCGCAGCTCGAGTCGACACTTAAATTTTCGTATCGTAACACACAGATTTCAGCGACGTACCCACCTCGCTTCGGTGTTCCCAAGGCTTCCTGGACTGGATCCGGTAGAGAAGGGGGGGGAAGGGGGGGGGCTCCGAGCGCCACCACGAGGGTTCGTGAGGAATGCGCTTACTTATAAGCCGGCGCTGAGCCACCGTACAGTAGACAGGTCTCTTCCTTATTCAAGTTGGTCCTGGAGCCAAGATTGCTTGATAAAGGCATTGTGTTAAACCATTGCTTCAGCCCAGTAACCGGAGTTTGAAGCGTGAGATTTCTTCTGTGTTTTGCGAAACAATAAAATAAGCTAACCGAAAACAATCAATCGATTTTAACGTAGCCAGCAACTTTCAGCACCTCTGCAGTTCTTGTCGAAGTGTAGGATGTTTTCGCGGAGAAATTATTGTACGCCATTGTGGGTTGAGTACCTGAAGATTTTCGTGTATCGAGTTGTCATCTAAGCATAGTTTCGCACACTCTGTTGACTGAATGCTTAGGTATGAATAAATATCCCGCTTGAAGGATTAGTGACCTCTACAGTTGCTCTTCTCCTCCTGTTGCTCTCGTGGAAGATGTTATGTCTTACAAATTGGTGGCCACCGGTAAACCCCTCGTTTATTATCATCATGAATATTTTGTTGTCGCTAGGACATCGTTAATTGATAGCGTTCTTTTCATTACAGTTGGTTCACAACTGTTCATATTGGGCGCAGCTATGGTGTTATTGTACTTTCAGAGACATTGAAATTACAGGGGAATGTAAGACATGTTATCTAGTTTTGATAGGTAATATAGAGCTTGTGTGGCTCTATTGCATTACAAACCCAAGAGTAACAAGGCAAATGGTAGCTACAAACCGAACACAATTACTAAAGAAACCGGTTACAACAAAAGCAGACGAAAATAATGAGCGTGGAACAGAAGGAACCGGACTGAAGATTCGCGACTGACATGTTTTCGGGGTTTCTTTGACGCAGCGTTCCAGTGCCACGGGGGCTGGCAGGAGAATGGCAAGAACTACCTCATCACGGGCCTGAAGGGCTCCAAGGCAAAGTTCTGCTTCGTGAGTGTCTGAAATCAACTGATTGCCTCGAAAGTGCACTCATACTGCTGCCGCATCGTACAAAACATACGGTGTTCACCACAGAGGTGGACACACCTCTGTCATCTTCAAAGCATGTTTGCTTCATACATATCTATGATTCAAACATCTCTGCAGACACATTTCTATAAAAAATGAGTCAGGGCAGTCATACGTGAAAGAAACCATGCCTAAGATTGTGTCTACAGATTATTTCTTGTATAATATATTTCGCATTATGTTCGCGGCTTAAGACTTCTGTTGTTAACTGAAGCAAAAAAAGAAAGAGAAACATTTATCCCAAGGAGCGAGAGCAGGCAGACGAGCTGGCTATAAAATTTAATCATCTAAACAATTTATCCCAGACGTAGTAAACCTAACTCACTGGTAATTTATTTCACTCCTTGTACATGACTATAACTGGCCAAGAAGAAACATCCACTCATAAAAAAAACTTGTGCATTCACTTTTATGCACAACGTATACAGAGAGCCAATAAATGTGGACGACGAGAGGATTCAAGCAAGTGACTTGCTCTTATTACGAATATACCTAAAATGCGTTGTTATCAGGGATAATTACCGCGATTTTTTATATGTTCGCTATCCCTGAGCAAATCCCATTCTTCGAATCTAAGCGTAGTTTGAGCTTCGTCACTGGCTGGGATCATTTCGTTGTCTGCAATGATTGACTGTCTGAATGTTCTGCCGAAAAGTGAACACGAAGGGATTTTGGTTTTAAGCAGTACTGAGAACATTTTTTCCGGGCTCCCGCGAAAAACAAAAATCAATTTTGTTGTGTTGGAGAAAATTGTTGGCCCTATTTTTGCCAGGTTAAATATGATTTTTTTATTTCCGTTGGGTTACAGTAAAAATAACTTTTCGGGGCGGTAAGAAAAACATTTGATTTTATGTGAAAAAAATCGAAAACCAAAATTAAAATACTTTTTTTTTACGAAGGGATATTGCTTTGAATGTTGCAGAATGTGCCACAACGTTGTCTTTCGTAATATTTTGCGGGAATGTTGATCCGAGATTGCAATAAAATTTCTCACTTGGGTCCAATGTATGGGTGACATATTTGTTTGAGTAATTTCTTGTCACTGTTTTCTATCCGCGAAATTTGGTAAAAGGAAGGTTTTTGTAGAACATACGACGTTTACAATTTTCCCCAAATTAAACTCTGACATGCGTCAGAATGAGTGTATAACTCATTCACTCGTAGTTTCCTCAATGCAGTCGCACGCTTACATACAGACGCTCTCTTTGTCAGATCAGAACAAAATAGCAATAAAGAAACAAATTGGTCATAATTCATGACACCATTCGATTTATGTTGAAATAGAACAACAGCGATAGCTCTAAGTCTGGCATCTTCATTCGGGTGTTGCCGTTGGGTTCCCTCGTAACCCTGGTACACAATGGCATACTGCAGCCCACTATTGGACAGCTCTGAAACACTTCCAATTTTCGTGTAATCTAAACGGAAGGTTTCACGGTATTTGAGATATCAAAACTACGCACTCTCAGTGAGAAAAAAGTCACTTGTAATATTATCAGAATTATTTCAGGTCGCTCGACGTTGAAAGATTACCACGTAAAAGTTATAAAATATATACAAATATAAAGAATGTTCCAGGGCTGCCTGATAGATGGCGCCAGTGCGCCTGGGTAAAAATCTACGAGCGAGCAAATCACTTTCTAGCCAACTAAAACACAAATGAGGGAACCAGGCTTTACTGTTCAGCTAAACCGCACTGAGTAAGTTAGTTATCACTCTTAAATGTTCTAAGCGTTTCGAATTTATTTCCATTCTTACTCAGAGAAATTCCTTGTTATAAAAAGAGTGCTAGCATGTTTAATCGCTTTTAATTTCTCACATGAACTACGCCCAGCAGTCAAAGAACTTTGACTCTTTTGGCTTTTTATCGCTGTAAAAGAGCAAGTAGATGCTTCTGTTCACATATAGCTCAACACCTATGTGATGCCATGATAATAATCCAGCGGTGTTAAATCTTGTGGACTTAAATTCCAAACTCCAATGAATGTAGAATCAGCTTGACGTTAAAGGACACAAGTACAGTCGTAAATAAACCTGAATTAAGCGTTTTCTTTTGTTAAACTAACATCTCCCTTCGCACCTTGGCTTCATTTGGGCAGCTTTAAAGAAGGCGGGGCCCTGAACTGCATCTACAATTCCACTGGTGACAAAAACACAACAAACGCTAAAATATTTTTCCGCAAAGTTCACTGCTCGGCCCATGCCACGTTAAGCTCAATGTTGTATTTCTTTATTTATAAAACGTCAGGGTTTTCTGCGTTAAGTAGACTGTCGTGTAAGCTTGAGTACGTGCTCATACACACTTTTACGGTCTTCGCAGTTGAGAGTCTTACCTACAAATTTTTTGATGGAGGAGTCTCATAGCCTCTGATTGGAAGGGTGGATGCTTCCAATTGCTTCGCGACTAGTGATTCATATATTAGCCGTAATGTTAAGATGTCATTCTTCCCGGTATCAAATGCGGGCGTGTCAACTTTCCTGCAAAGTTTTCAGAGCACCAATCACTACCATCTACAAAGGAAGCTTCAGCTAAATGATTCCGGCCCGAGAAACAGCTTTTTTTCACCCGAAAACTGATGTACTCACTATGGTCGGCGACAGATAAAAAAACAAAAAAACAGGGATGTGGCTTATTAACTGTTTCCACTGCGTACTTCGTGATTGGTGGTTTGGTTGTTCTTATCGGCATAATGCCGAAACCTCGTTGGCTTCGAGACTATAGGCCAACTCAACCTACTGACATCGCGCCACTGCGGGTGGCGCTGCTGTCAATTCTGCTCATGCCGCGGGTGCTTTCACCTCTCCCGAATTCGGTTTTCTGCTCCTGCAAAGTGCGTGGAAGAGAAAGCGGGCTTGTTTGTAAACACTCGTGTTCGTGCACTGCAAGAAGCACCGGTACCTCTCAGGTATTACCCGTTTCTTAATTTGTTGGTTACTGCATGCTGTCGGGCTACGTGGTCAGAGTGTGGTCTCTATGTGAAGGAACGCCCCAAACATGCCTGGGTCATGAATGTTGAGCACGCAAAGGGCGCAACCGATCGCCAAGAACGCAAAAACTACAAGGCAAGTCACACCTGTGGCTGTCAGAATGGGCTCTAAATGCTAACTTGACGTTTATGCTTGCAGGACTGGTATATATATATACACAACGGGCATGGTGGCGGGGGCTGAAAGGCGTGGGTATATAACTGGGAAGAAAAAACGCTTCTCAGGAAGGCCGGAGTCCGGCCTTCCCGAGCGAAGGAAGGACTCGCTTCCAGGAAACGACCGGCTCGACTCGTGCATTCGCGCAGCTTGCCAAAGGT